>JAQFYD010000216.1:0-24154 GCA_034694225.1 Bourletiella hortensis | reverse complement strand
TTTGGAAAACCGCATTAATCACTGTCATGATGATGGTATTGTTCCAGTGTTATTGTTAACAATTGCGAAGAAATTCACGTTGGAGATGAAGTGGAAATGCAGCTGATGGTACGTAAAAAGGGCGTTTTTAAGGCCATGCCTTTGATGTGCCGGGACAGGAAAGCTTTTGAGTGGGAGCCAGTTTTCTCAAAACTTCTCGAGGCAACACCTGCAGAGGTAATGGCAAGATAATTTTAATTAAAACTTTCGATTAGTTTGCAAAAGTTCAGGGATGTGAGTGCTGAACGCTGAACTCTGGACTCCAAAGCGTTGAGTACATTGTCTCTCTTACTTTGAGGGCAGTGAAATGAAGCCTTTGGTATATTAATCCCTCTATATGATAGACTTGTAAGAAAAATTGCAATTTTCTTATGAGAAGAGCGAAATTTGAGGAACAAAAAAATAAATAATACATAGCCTTTTTTGTTTGGAGTGCTGAAGTTGCCAATTGCTTTATTCCTTATATTTTTTGTAGGTGAAAATTCGGGTATTAGATAGAGAAAGAAGAGAGCTGGAGCAACGCCTGGAGGAGGAGAAGCATACTCCTGAAGTATGTTTTGTAGAGCAAGCCATGCGAGAGTTGGACACTCGGCTTAGTAACACAGTCGAATACGGCTGCACAGGCATAGACGCAAAACTTTCGGACGTACTTGGGGCATTGAACTTGCCTCAAATTGTCGATAATGCAGAAAACATAGTGGGCAGAGAGTTTGTGCCATGTATTCCAGAAGCTGCAGAAGATCATGGTGTTCAACAGGTAGGCAATACAGAACCTCTCCGAGGTAGTAGCGGCTTGTTACTTAGCTCGCCTCGTAATATTTTATTATTCGTCATGATTTTTTCATGCAGGAATTCTCAACGGGGGAGTCCTTCATTGGACGTAGACGGAATGAAAGTTTTGGGAATGACTCCGTGGGAACTGGTGCAAGTGATGACGATTTAACATCCCCACTGCCGAAGCACGCCGGAAGTGATGAGTATTTCTATTTCTACCAAGGTATGTGCATGTGCATTGAAGAGCATGTAGTGTTTGGCGCTGTTAGTACTTACTGCTCCGATTGCTTGTAGGGATCAAGGGGGAGAACATTTTCCTTCATCCAATCAACATGGCGATGCTCTGGAAGTCATTCGGGCCCGATCCGATGGCATGGCCACAAATGATTCAGTTTAGAGTCATTGATTGTGAGTATGTTACCATGATGGAGGATATGCGAAAACGTCTGAAATTTTTGCAGCACCTTCCTCTGACGACAAACGTGCAGTTAGTCGAAGTAGAATTGAAACCTCCTGTCATAACAGAAGCCGTGTTGGCCGAGTTTTCTCACCAGCTGGAAGCTAGAAAGAAGCGCAGAAATCAGCGTGCACGTGATGAACGCCGTCGCGAGCGAAAGCTTGAGGAAGAAGAAAGGAAGCGTGTTCGGGGTCCCAAAGTGAGTTCTTTCATCAAATTAGTGTCAGCAAGAGTCATACTATAATGTAGTTGCTCCTATGACTGTGGTATTTATTTTAAACCGCGGACTCTTCTAACAGTTTGAGCTGGCGCATGACTTCCCGGAGTATAGTTTTGAAGAGGAAGCTGCAACTTCTCCGCTGCTGAATGAGTCTGATAGCATTGAATCTACTTTGAACGTATCAACGACCGACGAAGATAACTCTAGCATCGATAAAAACTCTAATTCAGAATTCGGAATGTCGTCTTCTCCACCAGGAAGGTCTTTCGCACAGGTTTGTAATATGATGCGAATTTGTTCGCGACGTTTAGAAAAATAAAAATCTAACCAGGACAATCTGTGTAGATTGTTTCGCAGAAAACAGCATTTGCAGCAACAAGGAGGCCCATGGGTGCTTGGGGTGTTGCACCGAAAGCGGAAACAAATCTTCCGTCAGGAACGCGGCTCCAGTCAGACAGTGAAGCAGATGGGGATGAATATAGCGTTCCTACATATCGTATGAGCATGTCGGATGCTATTGCGAGAGCAATTGCCAATGTAAACACTGCAGGCTGTAGCGGTAAGTTTGTTTTGAATGCACTTCATCATGGCAAAATGAAGGTATACTTGAATAATAACTAATATCGCGTTGTTCTTTAATTATTAGAAGACATCGAAGCGACTACGAGCGGTGGCGGAAAAAAGAAGGGTCGTAGGAAGGGCAAAGTTCTATTTGCCACCGGAATGGGAGGCCTACAGTAAAACTAGCTGCGCGAAGTACCAGAAATAAAATAATAATAACACATCACTTCGAAGCTAATTCGTGTGTTGATGTGATCTTGTCTAGTTTACGTTCGTGTATTCGTATCTACTACTAAAGTAATATGTTATTGGATGATCCCAGTCCCACATGGTGATATCCTCCTGTATCGTTCGCATTAATTTTCTGTAATACGTCCAGACTAAGGTCCTTGGTCTTGTAGTTAAGTAGCTAATGTTTACCGGTTAGCACATTCTGGATGTTGCTGTGGTGACGGTATCGTGAAGGAGCAAGTATCGTAGTCTCGTTTGGACATCGTCTGTCTAAATTGTCTTCTTTTACAGTACCCGGCACTGAGCAGGTGCATTCGCTCACAATGAAAAGTTCAGCGACATGTAACTCTTCTTGTAAAGATGAACCGATCTGCTGCGGTAGCTGTAATAATTCTATTGAAATAGATGTTCTTCACCCATTTCATCAATTTTTGTAGGTTATTTG
The DNA here is from genome assembly GCA_034694225.1 of Bourletiella hortensis. Lineage (NCBI taxonomy): Eukaryota > Metazoa > Arthropoda > Collembola > Symphypleona > Bourletiellidae > Bourletiella > Bourletiella hortensis. Next base: position 21,427 of record JAQFYD010000216.1, on the reverse strand, counting down.
TACTCCAGCCTACCCAGCTGCATGGATCACTCCCTTCGTTTTTCGTTTTCTGGGTATTATGGTGTATGTTTAAAATTTAACTTAGTGCTAGATATTCTTATTGTACTAGAAGTTGCAGCAGTCCGTGACGGGACAAAAATTGAGAAAAAAATTCGTTACGGGTCTAGAAAATAATTATAATAGGAATAGTTATTGCATTTACTTTCTTTTTCCAAAACTTGAAAAATTATATTGACGTAGACAATTCAGTTAGAATTTAATGCACCAGCCTGTAGGTGTACCCTTATAGTAGAAATACCTACGAATCGGCGTGGAGGTTTGGTCGATCATGATTGTCAAACTGCAAGGTTTTACAGTAGAAAATCGAATTTAAAGGGACAATAGTGCAGGACGGACGAATGAAGGAGCTTAAGTGTAAGATCGAGTAGTGCTTGCGGAATGATTCATCATGGCAATGGCGAAGGTGTAACCAGAAATATGAAAGGGATGGAGAATTGATAATTGTTATTGCTGCATAATAAGATTCGTGTCATTTTCCTTTGTAATAACAAGGTGAAACTAACATTTGTGGGTCAGGCAATGAATATAATTTTGCTTTAATTAAGTAATCAGTCGTGTACTTGGTTGTTACTGAAAATAATAATTGTTTCGGCTCATCAAAGAGAAATAAAACGTTTCAGATGCGAAATTATTGCAAATATGTTAATGTATTTCATTAATTCGGACGTCAGTTGGTGAATCATACATCATGATTGGTTATACAAAAAATAGCACATGTGTAAAAATATTGTGAGAAGCGTGTTAGAAAAAAAACATTACTGGGACACGAGACGCCATTTGGAAGGCCAAATAATTATAATAGTTTTAACAAGTTGAGCATTTTGAATTAAAAATATGTTATCCATTGTTATTATTTGTTATATTGATTTGGCGATTTCTAAGGGGAGATACTGCTGTGGGGGCCCTCGGAGGAGGTACTTTGGGTAAAGGCCTGTGACTGGGGTTCACTAGTCGCGGAGAAGATGCTTCTTCAGTCTCCTTTACTCCTGTAGCTTGTCCGTCCATCAGTTTTGACTTGCATGCAATCTTTGTCTCAGTCGTGACCACTATGGAACAAAAGAACATGAAATTAATATGAGCTCTACTATTCTTTCCCGAAAAATGTTGTACTATTGATTGATAATAGTATTGAATTCATGCGGAAGTATGAGGGGCATGCATGTTCTGTCCGTTGAAGGACTTTTATAATTATTTTTCTATAACGAGGAGGAGAATAAATTACAAGTTGTTCTTAGCGCACACATGGTTAGAAAAGCCGACATGACACGGTAAGATTGTCACCAAGTTTGTAGTTACCATGGTGTTTGGCCTTATTATGCTTCGTTCCACTACTACTTCTTCCCTCTGGGCTTGCTACATTTTTAGGTACTGCGTGCGTTGATCTTGCGCTAGGAATTTTGGCCACTTTTACAAGGGGGTGATTATGTATGGGTGTGTTATTGTTTCTTGATGTAATTATGATAGAATCCTCTAGATCCGAGTTAGCATTGCTGTTGTTATTACGACGAGTCTTCTGGGGAGTTGAAATTCTAGACTCATTATGATGAGACGACGGTCCGTTACTACTGCCAACATAGGTCCTCTTTTCTGGGGGGGATGGTGTAGGAATACCGATAGTACGTGGATGGGGTTGCGGTGGCGGTGGAACAGCTGATCTTTTATCCGATGGAGATGGAGCACGGGAATTTGACCTTTTCTCATCAGCGGAAAGTAATGGTGGAGGGATTGGAGCTTGCGACTTGTTTGTCAGTGAACTGACCCTCTGCGGAGGCTTAGGAGGCCGGGGCGGTGCCTTTGGCTTGTCGTGAGGGGCAAGGCGATTACTAGTGTTGCTATTAGGTCCGCCATTTTTGTTAGCAGTACTGGAGGTCTGAAGTGGCTTTCTTGGGTAACGCTTTGAAGATTCCATTAAAGGTGCCATTAGCTTTCTGTCCAAGCTATCTGATAGCCCTTTCTGCTGCCCTATGACCGCTGATGAGCGCTGCTCCTGATTGCCTCTTTCAGTTCTAGGCTGAGGCAGTATTATTGTATCTCTTGCCGTAGTATTCTTGGTGACATAATGATCTGACATTATTTCAGTTTCATCATCAGGCAATTCAGTTATGATCACGTTCGGATGACCTATTGTATCCGTTGGGGCTGATACGGATGGTGTTTCTGGGATTTGAATTTGAGGCTCAGTAGTAGTGGAAGGCTCTACTGTTGATCCTTCTCTAATACCATAATCACGTTCCTTTTCCCATGGGTACACAATGGATCCGATTAGCAATGACTTGGTCTCTGGGGTAGGGGATGATCTTCCCAGCTTTGATTTGTATTTTATTTCCGTTATCCACGGTGGCTCAGATTTTCTCGCTGTTCCATATTGTTGCTTGCCAATGAGATTCCAATCCTTTATTCTGGTTTCTCTGCTCTTTGCTTTGGCCACCCACTCAGGTTCAGGTCGAGATGATTTAGGAAAAGTCAAGGACCTTGCTACTGAAACTGCCTTAGAGGTTGAATGATTATGATGGTGATGATGGTGATGATGATGATGATTATCAAAATGTGCCGGTCCTTTCCACGTGTGATCCATACTAAGTATTGGCTCAGGTCCGTGATGATGACTGTTGTTGTCTAACAGGGAATCGTCATTACTCATTTCTTGGTCCATTGAGATCTGCAGATCATGATTAATTCTGCGTCTATCATCCGAATCTATTCGGATTTTGACATTGCCAGCTGATACTTCATCCTCTTCTCCACCGATTTTCACCACAGACTTTGATGGTACATAAGTTGGGGAGGTGTAAATCGACGGCGGTTTTCCATCAATGAAACTCGCAGCGGCCTCTTTGCCCTCAGGTTTCGGTCTTACTGTGGTTTTCGCATTAAACCTTTCTCTCAGAGCAGCTCCAGTTTTCTCAAATGAGGAAAACTTGGAAGGGAGGATTGGTACAGGGGGCTTTTGCTTGAACAGTGTCTCTTCTTGGGTATCGGTGAATGATGTCAAGGAGGTACGGCCACTTCTGAAGGGTGGCAAGGATTTGATTTCGGGTTTGACTGGCTCACTGATAACTTCGTAGGGTTCAGCGTCACTGGATCCGTCATCATCCTCTCCTAATTTACTAACTTTAAAATTTCTTTTGACTGGCTCATTAAAGTAGGATGAGGGGTCATTGGGAGAGAAGCCATAGCGAAGATCCACGGAAGTGATTTGCGGTTTATGACTTTTCGTATCAATGATGGCCTCCATAGTTTTAAGTTTGAGTGAAGATGGGTGATGGTAATCACCATTATTGTTGCTGTGACTATTCCTGTCCCTGTCAGATAGAGGGAGAGAGTAATTGCTGGTTGTGCTGCTATTGTCAGATGCATGTGAGTTGCTTTTATTCTTTGTCCTGTTCCTATTATTCATCTCTATAAGACTTCGTCGCGTGGCAAGCGGGACAAAGGAGCCATTTTCGTAGGCACTGTCATAGCGAAACTGGCCCAGATCATCATCTTCATCCTTATTTGCATCACCATCATGATTATCATCATCATCATCATCAACGTGCAACTCCTGCTGGTCCACATCTGTGGGAAGAATATGAATCGGAGAAGATAGAGAAATGGGGGAGTCTCGACCAGAGTTGTCATATTTGAGTTGTTTCAAATAACGCTGAATCTTGAGTTCTCCATAATTGGAATGTAGGGCCGTGGTGTCGTCTGAGCGAGCGTCATATTCATCATCATCATCTTCATAATCCCCATTTACATTATTATCACTATCTCCACTACTACCATCGGCCTTGTCCAGTTGGAGCAAAGGCTCAGAGATGAGTCTATTCGTCGTCGTCGTTGTCGCCGTTTTATTGTTCAGCACGTGTGTCCTACTAATGATCCCTTTTGAAGAAATGAGTGCATCATCAATTAATGTACTTTCTTTACTCTTGTGTTGCCGCTTAGAAAGATATGAACTGTTTTCCCCTCCTTGATCCTCGAAGGTTTTAAAATTCAATATTTGATGTTGGTCACGAGTAGTAGTACTGCGCTGATTAGAATTACTCAAGGACAGTGTTTCCTCTTGTTGAAACTTGTTTGGAGTTAGAGCGGGTGTTATTGTTGTAGGTGTGACAGTTTGTTCATCTATTCCCAATTCTTCTCCTGCTCTCTCCTCATCCTCTTCTTCGTCGTCTTCTGGTTGTTTGGACCAATGACGATGATGAAACAAAGAGTTTTTATTGCCATCTACACCCACCACATCCACCAGCGCATTTTCACCAAGAACGAGTTCAAGAGCAGTACTATCCCCATCTTTACTACTGTAAAGATTACGAAGGCTTGATGATGTCGTACTCTCACTGGTGAATGGCTTCTTATTAAAAGAGTTTAGGTGTAGTTGTTGCTGTTGTTGTTGTTGTTGGTGCACCAACTTCTCCTTCTTTGTCTCCTCTATCTTTTCTTTCTGCTCTTTTCCAATAATTTCCAATTTTTTTGTATCAACTGATGATGAGGATGAGGACGAAGAGCTTTTCTTCTCACGTTTTTTCCGTCTAAACAAATGCACTGTGGAGGGTTTATTCTCATCCGTTTCCACAATATGGAACTTCCCTGAATCTGGGGTGAAATGAACTTCAGTTTTACAAAATTCTACTTTCTTCTGTCCCTTACGGTAAGGGTCATTGGTGGCGGATATACTTGTTGTCACGTTGTTATCACGGGCACGCTGTGAAGGCTTGTGCTGATCAGCGGATGAGATCCAAGTGTGAGAGACTTGAGTTTGCTTCTTGACACTTTCATCCTCAGATATTGCTGTTGTCGATGATGAGGCTGCTATCCCTTCATTCTCATATGTTTTTGCGAGAAGTTGATCACCGCGCAAGATTTTTGCTTTCCCTGTTATATTAGGGCCAAATGTAAAGGAAGGGGATGAGCTGCTGTCATGATGGATTTTGTTATTGGATTCCTTCACTACATTATTATTGCTCTTCTCTAGAAGACGACTTAGAGTTTCATTTATGTGGCTGAAATCATCATTGAATTTATTTTCTCTGCTTGCATGTCGATCATTCTCGGCTTTCTTGTCATGGGCTAAGGCGTTGTCACTCTTAGGCTTCCTGGATGACATCTTATTGAGCAGATCAGGGGTCTCGTTTAGCAGGCTCATGAGACGACGGGATTTATCCGATAAGGTTGTTGGCTCCAGCTCGATATTGTGATGAATAATATCGGGAGTTGAGCCCACTTTGGTAAGCGGTCGTTCAAAGGTATCAGAGTGGAGATAACTTGTACTCCCAGTGTAGAGTGAACGCTCTGGTGATCTATTCCGTGGGGATTCCAACGAGTCATGGGGTTCTGGAGGGAATTCACTATCGTCAAGTTCACCAAAGGGATTCAAGTTTACAATACTGCGCTGCGGTGGTGAGGTGAAACCAGTCTTTAAATTGCTTCCAGTGCGAGAAGAAATACTGTCCAAATGTGAGGAAGATAAAAATAATTTCTTCCTCTCATCCCGTCCCTGCTGATTGGCAACGCTCTGGATCAAGTCCCAAGAACGGGATAAGGAGGGTGAAGGTGATAATCGTCTTGTATTATAGGCAAGACGCTCATGTAAAGATGGGGCTATCTTACTACTGACATCATTATTGACATCATCGTCTCTGTCATCATCACTGAGTTCGGGCACGGGTACATCCCCAGCAGGACGCCTGGATGATGATGATGACGGGGTTGTTGTGTGGGTGCTAGTATCATTATGGGGATTAAAAGACTCGAAACCATAAGATTTCCTTCGTTTCTGTTCTTCGCTATAATCGAAGGTAAAATTCTCATTGTTATCTTGATTACTATTGTTGTTGTAACTAGATGGACGGAATAGAAATAATGACTCTGCTGACTCATTTACACCTGGCTTTGACAACTCTTTGTTTGACTCGTTTGTTTTAGATTCCTGCCAGCTTGGATTTCCTCCACGGAGTAAACTAGTTGTAGTTGGTTTTTGGCCCAATATAGACGCAGACGATGATGATGTGGATTTTGAGGACTGATTGATCATCACAGTACTGTTGTTTGATAATTTTGAAGATGAAATGACTCTTGAATTCATTTCCGTTCCTTTTTCGTCTTCAAATAGTTGCTCCTCTTCTACAATTTCTTTGATATCTACATTATCATGCCTACCAACGGCATCAACGTCCTCGTCATCCTCTGTGTGGATGATGACACCGTTTTCCTCACCATTGGAATAACGAAGTTTGGACTGAAGCTCTAGCTGGATCTCTACGGGGAATCCAACGCGGATTTTAGAGGACAGATTTTTTAATCCTTGGATAGGCACAGGTGTTGTTTTTGTTGATGATGAGTCTGAATTTTTATGTCCATTTTCTGTGATTGTCGCGCTTGTATTTTCAGACTCATGATTCATGACTATAACATGATGACGATGATGATGATTTTCTTCTCCTTCATCTTCCTCTTGAAGCTCATCAGGACTGCTGGAGAGGATTGCAGCTGCGGGAGTGTGACGACGGGTGGGAGGGCGCCTTACTCCCATCGTTCCACTTCGACTCACATTGATTCTTTCTCTTTGCGTTGAGGTGTCCAACGGTTGGAAAGACATCTGGAAAGGATCAGTCAGGCTTTTCTTTTATATTATTATATTATCATGATCATCCCTGATGCCCAACTAGCACAGAAAGATACTCATCAGAAAGAAATAATCAAATGACATGCCTCCGCTCTTGTCTATAATCCATATCACCTCCACACATCTCTTGCCACAACTTGACTCTCTCAGTTTGTGTGCATGTTACTACAAAGCCGTACAAATTGACCTTAATTCCGATAAATTTCATACTAACTACCTTGACCAAAAAGTGAAGTTATTGACTGCATGATGAGAGATGCAGTTAGAGTGCATACTATTAGTTATCTTCATCATCAACATCCTCATGAGATGGTGCTTATTGAAAAATTCTATTGTTATATTGCACTGTGGAAAATAAATGTTGTTATTTTTTCTACTCCTTGTGCTGCTACTATCTTTGTATCAAAGTATTATCATGATGCAGCTATTAGCATTGCTTGAAAAAGAAAACGACAGGGGCGACGGATAAGATACTATGGGGAAATGAAAGCACAAGTTTATTATTGTTATTACTACTTACTACTACGGACTATAGTATAGGGTAATAAATCTAAGATGATGATAGCGTGAGTCTAGCATCAAGTTTGATATGCAATCTCTCTCAAAGAGCAATCTGGAGATGCTTGAATGATTTTAAAAATGGAATCTCGTAACAATAAATACTTTCATTATTATTTGCAGTGTACCGTAGCCATTATGGTATGACTAATAAATCGCTCTACTCTGCCTCTCAAAAGAGTTGTTGTTGCTTCCATATAAATTTCCCTAATGCCTTAGTAACTTAAAAACCTACCTATGGATGCTGCCTACTGGAGCTTACCTAAAATTAACTCCTACTAATGCATGCTACTGGGCTATAAACTAATCGTTAGATGGGCCATTAAATGCCTAGATGATTTGGACATTTTGATCAAAAACTTCTGTTGTTACGCCATATGGTAGCTGGTCATTGTTGTCGTTGGGTAGAGAGAGATATTAGAGTACGAAACCGTCTTTGTTGCTCTGGTTGCTACTTTACAAACAAACTCCTTTCTATTCCATACATGGAGTTGCTGTATGCGTGAAAGCAATGTAATAACGATGGGGGGCTTACTGTTAACTACTGTTGCTCAAATTTACCATACCTGCATCATTTACACTGAGCTTGTCCATGTCAATTGTATCGAAAAATTAATTGTTTCCCTTACTCGTAGTTGTTTCCTACTGTAATGCCAACCATAGCAAATTCTTTGCAAATGAAAACTATGATATACTTTTCCAATGTTTACTATTGTCGCCACATGTGCCGCATTTCTGTGCGAACTGCTCATCCGAACACTAGATTCTTCAGTTATGTAAAGTTTTGACTCACCTTTAGATTTTCAAAGTCATCAGATCGCCCTCCGCTGACAGTGACCGTTTTTGTAGTTGTTTTGTTACTGGTCGACTGAAATACAAAAAAATGAGATATCATTATGATATGGTACATGATTACTTCTACCCGCCTCCGTCCAGACACGCGCTACTTGTATGATTCACACGGAGAATATTACGTGAGAGTATAGAGCCGGCTTGGCAAAAAATTCGCTCGTGCCATCACCACCAGTAGTAATAAAAGTATAGTTACTACTGAAACTGACAAGGGGTCCAGTCTACATTTTTGTCACGGGTGAGGAGAGGATGGAATAGCTCGGAATAAACATTATTATGCCAAGAAATCTCTGGGAGACGGCCTTGAGATAGTCGTTTTGTGTACAGACGCTGTACGACAAAACATTATGTGAACCAAATAGAACAATCTTATTATACCGGTTTCACTCTCTGTGATTCCTTAATGGCTAACATTACTATCATTATTATTTAATAGAGTCAGTTGGACATTTTCCTCCTCATATTCTATGAAACTGTGGTTGCATACTCCAAAGGGCGTCATGCATTTTCAGTGAAATGATTAATAATTCATGACAGCAAGATGCCATGGGACTGTCCGTCCGCCGCTGTTGTTATACTGCTGTTTCCGCAGGGCATTTTTTCATAATACTTCAGTCACTACTTTTGCTCGGATGAGAACGAGAGGCTGATAGAGCAAAGTAGAGCGATATTGTATACGAGTTTGGATCACTACGTGGAAACTAATTTTGTGCACGAAAGGCAGTAAAGTACTTGGATATACATGCACCATGGCAAAGAGCCCTGGTCAACGGCTTTAAGGTACCACAAAGGAAAAAATGTACATGAAAAAAAAAGTTCTATCTTTAAAACATGGCTAATCTGCCCAAAGTACGAAGGTGGTGGTGTGATGTACATTGGCGAAAAATTGTAGCTTTTGCACCATGCATTGTGTTTCGTATATAGTATCCCTTATGTGTACACAAGTTCCAATGAAAATCCTAAATTGGAAGGTAACTATACACGTATACAGCAGAGGTGTAACGTACGCGTTCAAGTTTAACACCTACAACCACGACCACAACGGACATGGCCTCTGTTATTGTTTCAGTCCATTTTGTTCTTTTTTTTTTACATTTTGTATAGTGTGTATAGGATTAGAAGAGTGAGCCGATAGTTGTGGTGTGTGTAAGAGCATAATAATATAATGAAATCTCCCATACGAAGAAATTCTCACTAGTTGTAGTTAATTTCCATTCATGTTGGAGGTACCCATGTGATGCACTTGATTCCTACTAAAATGATATAGCCGAGTGAACAACGGCGACAGTGACTACGTAATAAGCTGGCCAATTCCATTTCTGTCTCTTTTTAAACTCACACTCTCCACACACTCACAAAATCCTTTCCTTTGCATGAACTGTTTTCACATATTTGTGTATACATGTGTGGGGGGAAGTACTAAAGCTCCTGTATACCAAGGTTTTTTTGAAAAAAAGGAACGTAATCTTCATCATCATGAATAGTGTCCCATAAAATTTGAGTCAATAATAAAAAAATGCTCTTCCGTAAACTCTTTGTTGCCACAGTGTAACGAAACAAAGGCGGAATGAACCAGGACGACAAACTTTTAGGTTGACCTTAACATTTTATACCTGTTCGTTCGTACACAACAAACACGAATAATAATAATAAAAACAGAATGAAAGAGTTCAAATATGGACACGTTTACTCCTACCCTATTTGGCAATAAATTAAACAATCGGACAGAAGATAATAATATTTCCGCGGCGGAGTTAAAACAAAAAAGAGATGTGGTAGTGAATTTTTGCTCCATCAGATTCAGAGAGTTGAAAGCACTAGAAGTAACTTTTTTGCCCATAGTGCGTGATAAGAGTTGCTAAAGTATCTTTCATGACAGTTTGACAGTCTCGATGATGTGAAGAGATGATTAATAATCAATAGGAATGAGAGGACCCCTAATTCTCCGGGCTATTTATTCCTTAAATGGCTTGCATGTATAGAGGAAGCGTCATGGTCAAGGGCCATTGTAATGTTGTGTGTACGTGTGTCTGCTTTATGTGAATGTCTCTCCCTCGTCTAAAACGCCACAAAAGTCTCATCATCCCGGGACCTTCAACTTGAAATAATAATTACTTTTATTCCTGTCTGTGCATCACAATGCAATCTCAGGATGATTCACTCCACTGCTATATGTACGGAAAACAACAGGGAAGGCCAATCTGTTTTGGAAGGGAAAAAACTATTCTAAGCTAAGCTCTGCTTTCCGGCTGAACTAAAAAAGGGCTCTTGTTCCATTTTATACGTGTAGATAATTAATTGTAATTAATTCAAAGCTCCTTCTCATTCAAATCCTCCGTCTCTTTCTTCTCTCTGTATGTCTGTATATAATCTCTGGAGGCACTTCATGGTTACTGATTTCAGGTGGAAGATGAAAAAATTGAGCACAAAAAAATAACGAAGCAATTTGTTCGCATAAAATATTGACGTGGAATCATTTGCAAGTATTATCACATTTTCAATAAATATACCAGACGTCCAGGTTCCCTAATATGGAAAGTGTATAAGGAAGGGTATGATCATCATCATATTATTATGCTGAGATGATGATTGAACAACAAACGTTTTAGTGGTGAAGAAACTAAGAGTCAAAAAAACACTGACCTACGTTTCTCGTAATGTACAACAAGTAGTTAGTTACCTTGGAGGTAGATCTTATGCCTCTTGTGGTACTCATCTGGTATGAGGTGGACATTGTGGTAACGCGGCCAGACTTGTCATCTGAATCTTGGAATTGCCGTTGAGAACGAACTATCTGGAAGGTAGCATCCGGTGCGTTCCCTTGGATAACCTCTGTCCTTTGTTGCTCCTGACTTGTCTCAGATCGTTTGCTATCTTCATGCTATTGGAAAAGATACAATAAAAAAAGCAATGATGAGCCTCATCTCATTATTGCAGTCTCATATTACGTGAGATAAATGGCAAACATTTTAATTTGCATCATCCTCTCAACATTTTTTGTTACTCCTTATTCGTCTGTCATTGCACTGTGTCCTGTGTGTGTAGAACTCTGTGTGACATACACACACTTGCTGATGAGTCTACTATATACTTCCACTCTCACATGTTCCTCGAATGAGTAAAACATTTTTTTAAGGAGATGAGTTTGCTACAGAAGACACGCCCGTGCACCTTATGCAATTACGACATTCACAGGCAGCCTGCATAAGGTCCCACTGTTACTACCACTATTACGTACTTTGGCTCACGTTTCATGTAAAGCCGTGGAAAACCAGCTATAGCCACCACATATGACATTGTCGTGCAAGAGAGCCATTTTTACCTCAGCTGTACTGTAAGATTTAACAACAACAACAAACAATTAATAGATTGGTAATAGTGTGAGAACTTTTCTCATGTATTATTGATTGGCAAAAAAGCAGTAACTAACTGTAGCTGGTAATGCTATGATGTAACGCGGGAAACTGTAGCCTAGGGTTTCACACATTTTAACTTTGGACTGCATGGCATATAAATATAAAATCTCTGATCCAACGGGATAGAACACATGAGTGAAGCGAAGGTGAGTTTTTTGCACTCCTTCTTAAGCATTATTGTGAGAATCCGTGTGAGCGTGAAAAGCCAAATCAAAAGCTGCACTTGGTACATACACATGAGAGCTTACTACTACTTGGATGTAGAACAGCTTGGTAAAGGGGGACCAAGCTAATAATAATGAGTGTCATGGTTGAAAACTAAATCTATACCATGCCTTGGTTTATCTTGCAGTGCACTGTGACGTGATCCATGCTATTGTTATTATATTATTATTATTAGGCTTACTAATGCACGATCCTTCCTTGGGAAACTCTTAAGCACTCACATGCTGTATGAGAGGAGAACGGTAAAAATAATCATAATAATGAAGATAATATCCTTCTTGGTGATCTCTCTGGTGTCACCCAGTCATGACTCTTAGTGTCCTGATAACATGATATGCACCTTTAGTGTCACTAAACTGTGACTTTTACAACTATGATGATATAAATGACCGGCGAAACTTCCACACTTTGAGAAAGGGTTAACTTTTAACTTTTGCGTACAGGATTTTGGATGGCAGGATCATGGCGATTAAATTAGAACTAACTCACCACTGCTCACAGCACCATGCCACATGCTGACTCGCTTAGTTCAGAAAGTGCACTGTGAACAGAAAACAACTGTGAGAAATTAACACGGGCGGGGAACTCTTTGGATGACTATGTGCAGCTTTGAACGTTAATGATTGTTATTGTTGTTGTTGTTATAGTACACGTCGTTTATGCAAGTTTTGACAGCTTACGAAAACTACTGTTGTAGCTCTATGCAGATGTATACGAGTATATATGAAAATCATAGGTGTGACCCCGCAATGGCTCCGTACGTGCATAATAATGGACTCTTTTCCCATTGTTCCCAGCTAGTACAATCAACAATTTGATTTGGTTCAACTTCTTATCCTACAATAAAAAAATCAACCCTTGCCCAATGACCCTCAATAATAGTAATAATAACGTAATCGATGATGATGAACGTCTGTTTTTAATCCAGTATTATTGAAGGGTGATGCTCCAGGACTCTTTTTGTTGGGAGGAGATTACAATCAGCATTAGATTTTTTTTTTCCTGAGTCGTAAGCTATCATTAGCACATTGCGATCTTAAGGCTTGACTTTGTGAGTGGGTGTAATGTTAGAAGACAAGTGGTATTGTACTTTCTCAAGGTATTATTGACTATTATTATGTGAGGTAAAACGTTTAACGTGAGTTCTTGGACAGAGATAAAGACAGAAGACGTACCCGTTGAAACTTGATGTCAGCATTCCTATCCCGGTCTATCCATTTGCCAATTTCCTTTCGTGCCCTGTGTTTCATTCCTGGTCCATTATAGTCGGACCACTCCTGAACATTATGGTCATCCAGGTGGAACGTTCCTAGCATCTCCGGTATGCGGGAGCCATGAAGAGCAATGATATTACTTCTGGGTTGTTCAACATCCATCTCCATTTTGTCTTGGAATGATGATAATCACCTGTACATAATAGCATGAGATATACATTATGATGACATCAGACGGGCACAGATTGTACGTATATATAGATACACACACACATGGGTCAATCAACTTGTAACATTTTTACGTCTGCATGAAAAAAACAAGCAACGTCGTCATCGTCATCACCATCATCATCACTGGCATAGCCTGGCTTTAAATTTACAGTGACTTTTACTACCATAACCATTTTAAGTTTTTCATTATTGCGAACAACACCGCACTTGATGGCAATGTCATATATTTTCCGGCACATTTATTTCAGTGTATACCAATGCTAAAGTATTAAGATACACACCGAACATCCGCCGCTCACAATAACAACTTTTGCTACATGTAGCTACTATAGGCATGGTAATAATTATTATTATTTTTCAGGAAGAAGCCCGTAAATGAAGCACTCTTCTTTCTTTCTCTCTCTCTGGACGGAGGAGCAACAAGGTCCTGTAGGTAAGGTATATATGTGACCAGCTGAATTGTACACGGCGGTCATTTGCGGTAATTTACCATGATGATCTTCACGGTCGCTCACTTATATCTTATTATTATGGCATTCACGATTGCCCACGCTTCCAACTCTTTATCTGATAATCCCTCCTGGCTACACAATCGCGCCCTTCTCTCTCCAACTTCGTGTACTTATTGTGATGATGAAGACGATGATGATGATGACGACGACGACCCAGACATGTACTCAAGAATCAAGAGCAAAGTTTTAAGGAAAAACTGACTTTCAATGAGTAACTATTATTACAGAAACACGTTTTTTTCAAATTCAACCCTTGTTCTTCTCGCTGCTTCCATTGTTGTTATATCCAAGCACACCGAACGTTCAGTCCAGACTAGAAATCAGTTCTGTAGTCTAAGAAGTTTACTATTAGAAACTCACAGACACACACAGAAACAAGCTACTGTTGCTACTGGCACGTGCCACATAAAAGCATCACTCACTTAATGGTTTTGATGATTTTGCTTAAAAAATTTTCAAGAGAGAAAGAGTTTTCGAGAAATTGCCCCAACCACGAGAATGATGAGAGTCTGTATGTCAGTAAGGGGAATGTGAGTTATCACTGTGCAAACGAGGTATGTTTATCTTGAGTTGCACACAAGATTATGAGAGGGATTAGAGTAGCAGAAATCTGATGAGCATGGTTCGTGATTTCTTGAAAAGACCAGAGTATGGTCAGGTCTTAATTATGATCATCATAAAAGCGTTGAGAGTATAGCAGCAAGGATAGGTATTTTCTTTCTATTACAAGCCTTTCCTTTGGTTAATAAAGGTATAAAATTTTCTCAAAAGTCCCTCTCTATGTGTGCACATTAATGCTCTGTATTTGAGGCGAAAACAAACAGGAGAATTGGTTGAGCCGTTCCGCAGAATGACTTTTTAGGATCCCCCTTCCATCGCTCACTATACTTGGTCCCGTTTCCTTCATCATAATATCTCTGCTACTGGTTTTGGAATCATCATGCTGAAATGTGGATGATGAGGAGAGGAATTTAGCTCAGGAGTGTGCAAAATAAATGATATTATAAGGCAATTCCACACATCAACTCATCTCTCTGACCATCTAATACTCGAATCTCTGGCCCGCGACAAAAGCTGTATTTTTCACCTTTATACCTCAAAGGCCTCCATCATTCACTCATTCATGAACTAACATCCGTATTCCTCTTTTTTTTTTACTATCAGACTGCCATATAGGAAGTAACAGCTCTTTTGCACTTTGCAGCAACCCACCAGTGTCCCACATTCTTGGGTCATTGGAACACATCAGCATCAACATATCATCATGATTTAAAAGCTTTCAAATACAGTCTCTCCGGAACTGGAATAAAGAGGACGGACATGGATGTAGCTATAGGAAGGGCTGAGACATGTCTTTTCCCCTTGTTTACTTTCTGTCACATTCTGGCCGCACATCTTTCCTCATACACACAAGTCGGCTTTAGCACTTACGACATATATAAGCCGTAGCAATTTTTAGTAAGTAAAACTCTAATGATTTTCCACTAATAGTACATGATACATTGTTGCTCAACCTCTGTTCCTCTTTAAAGGCCATTCATTCACGCTGCACGTAGCAGCAAAGTCTTAACCATGATAGTACAGCACACACTGCAGTGTGCTGCAGCAGTACCGCTCATTCATTCTGAACGCTTCTGGTGAATATGCTGTTACATGAATGCTCGTGCACTATACTCTAACGGTACACACGTTTGAACAATAAAATTAAAACTGGCTTTTATATTCGAAATTAGATCGATTCATTCTTGGCTTTTCCTGCAAAATTCTACATGTAATACTATTCCTCCAACCTGTTTTTTTCAGCCGAACAATAGCTATCTGGTCTAGTTGGTCGTTTCGCAAATACGTCCCAAAACACTGACGACAAAGCATGATGGCAATCACATTGCGACGTAAAAATCTTTATAAGGGCAGGAACATAGCTGCACAATGTGTATCCTTCTGTGTGGCTATGTCATTCAAAACATATGATCATGATAATAATTCCTCCCTTTAAATGCATTCAGCATACTACAACATCATTCCTGTGTTGTTAAATTAGTAAACATTTTCCAAGCTACTGTTTAAGTTGACCAAAAAAATGTAAACAGTAACGAAAATAATGGTTGCAATGGTCTCATGTGAGCGCTATATAGAAAGCTCTAAGGGAATTGCAGCGTAGATGACAACAAGACTATACGCGAGCAGAATTTTGGCAACAAGTTAAATAGATCAGTATAAGCACAGCAAAGAGGCTAATCGATATTCTAGTGATGCTCTCCTCTCTCCGTTGATAATTATCCTGGATGTCCATATAGGAGGAAATGTAATAATAATTTTGCATACAAAACAGCATGAGAGAGGGACCCACCTTGAGAATTGTAATGATTCAGTTTGTGGCACCCGAAAAAAAAATCCACTATACACAGACACACGCACACTACTGCTCCTCTTCCAAAAATCTTGCCACACCTTGTATATTATTGTGAAAAATTATTTGCACTTTATAAAAATAATCGATAGCTCCTTGTATGTCTGGTGTGTGAGAGTGACACAGGTATGATGATAGGCAGAGCACAAACAGAAGAGCAACAACAACTGCGGCAAGCTTTAGTGGTGGCAGTGTTGATAGCAAGAGCAATAAAAACAACAATAACAATAATTACTCCAAGTTGGAACAATTTGTGGAATTGCTATAGTATTCTCACTTAGGTGGTGGTGATCAACGTGGAATCCGGGTTTCTTTAGAGTAACAAAAGTATAAGCACATGGTCCACACTGGCCGCCTCATCCAAACAGTTGTCTTCCACTTGTGGTGGAAAGTCTAAATGAGCGGTTTGACGGCAGCAGTGAAAGATGAGGCAGAGGTCCAGGTTCTGTATATAGGAATAAAACATGAGAAGAAGAACTTAAGGTGAGGGCAGACGATCTTGTCCACTGCTACAGCATGAGCGTCTCATCTGTCCAACAGGTCGCACACACTTGGCAGACGAAACGTATATATTATTATTACATGAAAAGCCACATTGCACATTACATTTACTGACAGTCAAAACACATATAACACACACACACTCGCTCACGTACACACAAACGAGGATTTAGGGGATGGGAGAGAAGTATTCCAAATGCTGTGTTGCTGCTCCAACAACAAGACCAACAAGAATTGCCTTTACCTTATACGGACAGACTACCTGTTATTACCCAATGCTCCAAGAAGGCTTTCTCCTTTTAATTTCCATCAGTGTAGGCGTCTTTTGAGCTTCAAACTCCCACTCTGATTTTTTCCCGACCATATCCTTTCTATATACCTTAATATGAAACAGAACTCACTCACACTGTTGATGGAACAGACGTTCCTTCATACTACTCTTCCCTCCTGCCATATAACAGAAACAGCCTTCTTACTATAATAATGTTCTTTAAACTGACTGTGAGAAGAGCATATTCCCTAACGACATTGATTGTGTTTGGAATTTTCGTTCACACACCAAATAAACTATGCACTTTGCTCTGACCGACCTCATAGTTTTGCATGCAACATTAACATCATTTGCCCACCTTCTTTCTGTCTGGATTTGCCAAACGTAGAAGCAGTATTACAGGCAGGCAGGCTATCGACATGAGTGTTACTATGGATCAGGCAAGGCTCTTGTTCTTCTCTCAGTCAGTGCCTATACATAACATGTCCCAGGCCAATCCTCTTTGTCGTTACTTTAAACTCTTATCTACTTGACCATATCTTTTTTTTGCAAAAAACTAAAAACAGCTGTAAAGGGCAGGTTCAGTTTTTCACGGAATTCATTGCTACCCTCATCTCATTTACTTTAACGTAATGACATTGACATCAGTTGCATTGGTTTGCAATCGCATTAATGCCCTGCTGAATGCTACATGTAATATGAGTGTCCTGCATCGGAGGAGGTACATAACGAGTTTTCTGTCACCATCATCACTGTCTATCAGAGAGGCTAAAAACGTCACCATTTCAAACATAAATTTGAACTGCTAACGAATAATTCTTCTACTATCAAGCAGAGGGAATCCATCTTACAGAAAAATTCACCATCAAACAAAGAGACTGTCAGAGCAGAAGGTTTTCCCAAAGATTTACGCAAACATAGCCCACGCCCGCCATTTCTCTCTGGTTATATATGTAAAGCTAATATTCTATGCCCTAAAAGTTTCATACTAGTCTTCTAACCATCTTGAAATGTTGATATTTACTTAGGGATGACACTCTGGGGCCGGCGTGGATACCATTGTTATTATCATCATCATCATTGTAATCATGCTTTTAAAAGTGAGCATGTGTGTCGTCTTTCTCTGCAAAGTTTTTTTAATACGCACTTGACAATGAGGATGGTGATGATGATGATGATAGGAATCAAAAGGAATTATGTCACGCTCCATTAGGAAGCCACAGAAAGGAGAGATTCCTGGCTGAGATAAGCATGAGAGTAAAATCTGTTGTGACTTTGGAGCCCGCCTTGGCTGGCACAGTGGAAGAGTATACGTGAAAAACTCTGTGGACCAAATTGTCGCTAATTTATGACCATATTTTTGCGTAGTTATGTAGTGACCAGGTGTGTAAGCCACGCAGGTGATGATAGTCTGTTCATGTTGGCGTAAAAAGATGTGTGGCTACTAGACAACACTGTCATCGCCATGACCTCATGCCGCATTTCATTTTCCACACGCACTTACAACAATCAACGTTCTACTATTATTAGCTAACCAAGTGTTTCACGGATCGTCAGATT
Source organism: Bourletiella hortensis (assembly GCA_034694225.1). Classification (NCBI taxonomy): domain Eukaryota; kingdom Metazoa; phylum Arthropoda; class Collembola; order Symphypleona; family Bourletiellidae; genus Bourletiella; species Bourletiella hortensis. The sequence goes on along the minus strand of JAQFYD010000216.1, from coordinate 3,007 downwards.
CATTGCAAATATTAGGTAGTAAGGAACGTTCTTAGCTTCCCGGCGGTATTATTGTAATTTCTAAAATGCATTATAACCCAGAAATACAAGGACCGTCAGTAACGTATCGCCCATCCTCGCGTAGTACAAGCCAATCCAGCCAGGATGTAACCAAACGACCTAAAATTGAATCATACAGCTCCATAGATTTAATTGTTCACGAACGCTTGTGGTCATTCCATTTAAATGAATGCAAGAATAGTAATTGAGGGGCACGTCTTGTTTTCGAGAGAACCCTTGAGACAGTACGTGAGAGTTAAATGTGGCCAAATCAGGAATTAATGGATTTGGAGGCGCAAAATGGTCCAACATTCACTCAATGTTCCCAAGAAATTCTCACAGCATTTTTCCTCGCGAGTTTATTGTTCTGACTGTGTAATGAGTTTTTTGGTCCACCGCCCGTACTTCCACTACTATAGAACAAGCTAATAGAATAACTAGAGAGTACCAGCACACACTACAGCTATAGATATAGACACTCATAAGGAGTCAAAAAGAGTAATTATTATGATTATTTACCAACTTATTCCCAACCAAAAAAAAATCCATCCAGCCATCCGCTGGTTCATAATAATTCAGCCTCCGCTTGAACCATGAAAAAAATTTAGGTCAACTCTCTGAATAATAGCTATAACAATAAATACTAATAACAATAATTGTAGCAGGAGCACACGCGACCATATTATACGACAATTATTATTGCTCTCTATGTACCAAACATGTGATGATGACTTGTGGATTCCCCATTGTACAAGTTAGTTTTAGCCACGAACAGTTTCTGTCATTTTATTTTACACCATCATCGCTGCTATACTACCATACTCTTCGTCGTGAGTTTCATGCTGAGGCGAAAAGCTCCAATTTTTTCGTCCGTAAAGCTATGTGTGAATTTTTTGAGTTGGTCACAATGTGCAAAATCCTGTATTTATTGCTGTACAAGCTTTATTTGGATGAGCGAGTCAATTATATATGTGTGGATTTTGAATGCATGAATATGAGGAATTAAAAGGTGCAAAAAATATAATGCAATAAAATACTGATTATCATAGCTTTTTGATCCAGCTCGAGCACAGTGGTTCTAAAACAGTGCCTTTACGAACAGGTATTTACAGCCTAGCCTGATCTGGTCTGACGCTGTCTTTAGAAAAATCAAGATTTTGTGTGCGTACATGAGGAAAACCCACGCAGACAAACGTTTAAGTGTGTGTTATTGAGCGTGAACGCATAGCTCCTGCTGCTGGCTAAAAGTCTTTGTTGGGAGAGAACAGGATAATTTTTAAAAACAAATTAATATCATGCTCTCAGCTTAATTTGTTTACATGTTTGATTAAAGAGCGTAAGTAAACGTGTGATGCTGTCTATTGCAATTTTTGATCCCTTCAAGTTTGTGCAGTTTTAATATGTGGGGTGTGTAGGTTACGTTGGTTGGTGTAAAATCATGGAGTTCATCATAATCATGCATACTATGATGGCCATTGAGGAAAATGCTGCAGAGCAAGATTCCTTAATGAAGATTTACTTGTTATCCCCATTAAGAAATGGTAAAGAGCGAGGGATACAACAATAGGGCTACTTATGGTGCTTGGAGCATACAACCAACCAAATAGTTCAAAGGATTGACTTTTGGCTTGACTACAATAATTATTTTTTGGCAAGTATAGTATTCAGTCCTCCTCCTCCTCCTGTATATAGTCCACTCTTTCGCCATCTCAAGAAACAGACTTATATGGCTTAATTATCAACTCACCCTCTTGTTACTTCTAGTATAAGACTTCTTGGCATTGAAAAGATTTTAACAGACTGAAGATGAGGGGCAGGAGTGGCCTATGGTGGCTATCCAACCTTAGCCATGAAATGATGATAATAACGGGGGAGCAATCTTAGCACAATAATATTCTGAAGTCACTCATCATTCTGTATGACATTATTTATACCAACTTGAAGTTCCTGACCATAAAATGTGATCAAAATGTGCTCGGGGTTGACAGTTGGGCCAACTTCTGAATGCAATATGGTGCGCTGTTGTTATTGTCGTCACAAACGGGCAAATCAACTCATATCCACAACTGTCATGCAGAGGATCTGTTAAGACAGAAATTAAGATTTCAGCCAGGTTTAAGTTAGTGCCACTGAGGCACTGAGAGTCATATTGCTGTAGGAAGCAACTGTAAGTAAAGATTTGGTAATGGCAATGGTGATAAAAACTTTTAATTATCACTCATGTTAAACGTGTCAATATTTTTATTACTTTTGTAACTTGAAAGGATAATTCCTTAAGTGGGCATAATGATTCATCAAGTGATATGCTCAAATAGATATTCAACGAAAACTTTGTACATTCGCACTTCCTATTTACTTAGCAAAAAAACCTTTGTTCAGTGTGTATTACTGGAGGATCATGCATGTACTTTATACTTTCAAAGTACCCATCTGAGTGATGTGATTAATTCAGCGCTAAGAAGGTCTAAAAAGTTGGATTTTTCTTTTAGCATCTCATCTTCGTCGACGCATGTAGCTCTAGATGGCCTGAGGTAAGGGAAATCTGTGCTTAAATAATGAAAACATATCGGGAAATCCAGCTTACTAGGAAGGGATTGGTCTCCAAAATTGGCTATTGAGTTGCCACTGACGTTCTTTTGTTGTTTGTCACCCATTGTTCTGATTTTAATGGCTATTCTGTGGGGTTTCGATTGGAGAACTTGTTGTAAGGACATTTTCCTGCTGGTTGCAGTATAAATTATAATATATTATATTTTTATATATTAAAAGAAGCTCAATAATAATAATGGAACAAGTAGTAACAGCAGTTTTCGGTAACTTTTAGCAAAGCACACAAAAAGAGCGTAAGTTTTTATTGAAGCAAACGACACGAAAGCCAAACCAGAAGTGACATTTGCTTTTATGACTGGGAACCGCCGTAGCTGTCCGTCCAGTCATGATATCATTACATTATTGGTAAAAGTTTGTT
>JAQFYD010000215.1:0-24276 GCA_034694225.1 Bourletiella hortensis | reverse complement strand
CGTAGGTGTAATGATAACAGTAATATTACTAAATTGTGCACATCGCCCGACACAAGTACGAGTAATTAAATACCACTCATACAGATAATTATTTTTAACCTCCTTTCCTCTCTCTCTCTTTCACTGGTATCTCTTTTTGCGAGTTGACAATAAAAATTCAAATATACAAAAAATTCGGAACACACACTCTTTTCTATATGTACATAATAGTAAGAATTATGAGACGCTGGCGTGAGTTGTATATTTACTATTAATAATTATTATTTTACTTATTACTTGAACTACGATAGGTAGTCTGGCGATGGTTCTGTTAATGGTTCTGGTGTTGTGAATAGCGGATTGGGGAACTCTGCTGGATGAGGAAGAGCTCCCTCTACTTTAGGTCTTCTGCGGTTGGCGATGAGCCAGCAGGACACTGCTACTGCTACCGCTACTAGTGCCAGTATTGCTGTAATTATGAGAGAGATGATGAATCCTATCATAGATACACACACCACCTCTGGTCTGACTTGAGGAGCTGAAATGGTCGAAGAAAACAGGTTAGCAGCTGTACTGGGATTATGAGAATCAATGGAACCAAAAACTGGTAATTCAGAAGTGAGCATACCTTCGGTAGGACCGACAAGACGATCCTCATGTCGCTCCAATGCAAGGATAGGATTAGAAAATACAGTGACTTCTTCTCGGAGTTGTCCTTCATAGGCACTACCAGAGGATGCTGCCAGACTGACATCAGTGTCGTCAAAGATCTGCCTCTTTCTCCTACCGAAAGCATTTTGTCCTCGGCAGTTGACCTATAAACACGACGTTAAATGAAATGCGATTCCTGAATTCGAGATTTTATGAGAGGAAGTCGGGGATACTTACAGGTTGACATTTGCCAAAGCAGACACGGACGTTACACTGGAATTTAATACTGCTACTACTTGGGAACTTAAAGGCGTTGAAATGTGCCATGAGAAGCCCGTTTTCAGGATCTATTTCCCAGTCACCAAATATAGAAGGATCTGTGGCGCAGCCATTTTCGTCTGTTACGAGGTATTCATTCTCTCCATCTCCATCCATGGTCTTGGCTACACAGTTACGAGCGAATCCTCCGTAGATAGAGGATGGTTGGACATCTACTCTGAGGACAAGCGAGTCACCGATTTCTGCTGAAGTCAGTTCTTCTCCGTTAGCAGCAACAATTCTCATTGAGCATGTTGGCGGTGGTCCAGTATTGGCAATTGTTCCAGCTGTTGTTAGCATGGATACATTGAAACCTAATGTGATTGTCTTCTCTCCAGTCATGTACACACATTTAATGTGGTAGGCTTGAGCGTTATATGTAACCAGTTTAGGATGTTTCTGGATTACAAGGATGAAACTTGCTTCGCCCTGTATGATATTCAAATGTCAAATTAATCACTGTACTCTATTAGAAACAGATAATTTGGATAATTGACTTACATCAACATGAATGAGACCGCAGGCTCCAAATTTGACTTTGAAGTCTACTGCAGCAGAATCAAATTGGATAGGTTGTCTACACTGTGGATCCTTGGAGTAACCCTTGACATACATGAGTCCATTGAAATCAGAAGTGTTGGGGTTCAGACCGATGGACGTTGTGTCAATGTCAACTTGCACGCCGTCAGCAAGACAGTTCACTGTCATATCTGGTTGCGGGAAATCGGTTCTGAATCGTGGATCTGCATCGGATAAAAATGAATTTAAGTTAATTTTCATTCACAACGAGACGTTCCACTGTGGTGAATAAAAGGTTACTCACCTGTGCATCCAATTTCACCATCTCCGGTAAGGCCAGGTGGACAAATACAAACAGCCTTATGATTGGTGGCAATACATTGTGCGCGAGGTCCACAGGTCTTCACAGCGCATGGATTCTGGCAAGTACGGTTTGCCAAGAAGCAATACTTATCATTAGCACAGTCATCATCGGAGAAGCAGTCAGGTCGGAGTGTGACAGGAACAATTCGGCAGAATCCATCCCTCAGTTCGTAACCATGTTCTGTTGGGCACGTACATTCGCCTCTCTCGTTGATTACCATACCACGATCAGTAGCGCAAATACATCTTCCCGAATCTGTGATCTTGTAACCTGAGGCGGAATTATTTACTTTAGCAATCCAGCCTGTCATGTTGATCTAACGATGCGCTTAGTTACTATTACTTACCTTTCTCGAAAGAGCAAGGTATGCAGTTGAACTGCTCGTCCTTTGCATATCCTTCGGGACAGACACACTCGCCAACGTCATTGATGATGAAACCCTTGTCCGTGGCACATACTTGAGCTAGAAATATTAAGTTCCACGTGAGTAATTATACAAATGAACCCCTACAAATCTGTGTTATTTGCGCAGCGCTTAGTGGGATTACTTGACGTGTTTATGTGTTCATTCGAATTAGCGGATATAACTCTGTTAGACACTGTTATTCTACTTTGGCGCGAGAATTTAAGCCATGGTTTTAATGTGTGTTATAAACGTAGTGCGATAAACGCTGTATTTTTAGTGCGTGTACTCCGCCTGGTTAACTTTGTAGCAGAAGCGAGTAAACTGTCGGTATAGATTATCTTACGTGGTTCGCATTTAACGGCAGCGTTGCCGCGGTAGCCAGGAATGCATTCGCAAACCATTGTTCGTACAGGTAACGTATCAACAACTCGGCAATCGGCATTAATACCGCAAGGTTCTCCCTCAAGACAAGGATTGATACAGTATCCATTGATACAGGCCAGCTGTGACGGACATTCTGAGTCCATCTCACAGCCCAGCTTAACTAAATTTTTGAAAAAAGAACAGAATTATAAGAAGAAAAGATTTCATGAAGCATTGTATTTACACAATTGGCATAGAGACAGAACAGGAAGGCGGAAGAGAATGAGAAGTGCTGCAAACCTCGTCGACAAGAATTATCAGGTCCTCGGTCAAACCCAGGAGCACAGGCGCAGTTCGGAACATGTCCGACCACTCTACACTCTGAGTCCAGCTTGGTGCAAATATCGGTTGCAGTGCATGGAGACACACACTGTCCATTAACACACGCCTTGTCGCTGGGACATTCGTCGTTCGCTTCGCATCCGATGGTGATACATGAAACAAGAGGATTTCCTCTTGAGCCAACGGGACATTTACAGATGGCTTGGTGGGCAATTCCGTGACAAGTTGCACCTACTCCGCATGGTGGACGAACGGATGGGGCACAAACTGGTTCACACTGCCTGTTGATACAGGCGTGTGTAGTTGGGCAGTCACTGTTGCTACGGCAGCCAACTGAAATTACACAAGGTGGCACAATTTAATATCAAGTAGGCCAAGGCATTACTAGCGTGAATTATACAGGAATAAACTTACCTTCATAGCAGCCATAGTTGGCATTTCCTTCGTAGCCGGGCAAACATGAGCAAAATGGTTTATGGTTAACAATTCGGCAGTTGGCATTGGGACCACATTGGCATGGGTTTCTACAGACACCGTTGAAGCAAGCTTCTTCAGGGCCGCATTCACTGTCAGATGTACAGCCAATGGTAGTAAGCGGTGTGAGGATTCGGCAAGTTCCATTGTTACCACCAACGTAACCGTCAGGGCAGCGACAGATCATTGTTCTGATGGGCACTGAGTCCACGACACGGCATTCTGATGGTCTGACACAAGGTTCGATGGCACGGCAAGGGTTTCGGCAAACATCATCCAAACAAGCAAGCTGACTTGGGCAATCGCTATCCAGTACACACTCCGGTCTTGGTTCTTCCTCACAGGAGAAGTAAGGATTTCCGACGTATCCGGGTCTGCAGCGGCAAATGGATTGATGGTTCTGATCTATACAGTCGGCATTTCTTGGTGCACATGGATTCCGTTGTAAGCATGGTCGAATACATTCGGAATTGATACAGCTCTTGTCTGGTGAACAGTCGCTATCAGCTCGGCAACCAATAAGATAACAAGCTTCGTATGGGTTGGTTCCTCTGAATCCTGGTTTGCATCTACATTCTGCCTTGTGATTTGGTACGTAACATTCGGCATTCGGACCGCAAGTATTATCCAACAAGCAAGGGTTGACACATTCTCCGCTAACACAAGCTTGATTAAGATCACATTCGGAGTCCGAAGTACATCCAACAGGGTAACAAGCCAGATTAGGATTGCCTTGGAATCCTTCTCTACATGAGCAAATAGGTCTGTGATTTCGAACAAAGCACTGAGCATTCCTTCCGCAGTCGCAAGGGTCTCGGCAAGCTCGATTGATACAGGCTTCTGTGGATCCACATTCGCTGTCAGAAGTACAACCAGGTTGTGGCAGTGCTGGAACCACTGGTCTACATTGTCCTGCTTCATTCGGAGCATAATTCTCTGGACAGACGCACATCATTGTACGAACTGGAACCGAGTTGACTACTTGACATATGGCACTTGAGTCACACGGACCGATTTCTTTGCAAGGATTTAAGCACGTTTCGGAAATGCAGGCAAGTCCACTAGGACAGTCGCTATCCTGAATGCATTCAGGTGGTGGAACAGCGATGTCAACTCTCTCACAGAATGAGGCTGCGTTTCCTCTTGGTAACTCCGGTGGGCAGCGACAGGTTGCCGCATGGTTGAATGGCAGACAGACAGCATTTGGTGCACATGGATTGTTGTATTGGCAAGGATTGACACAATTCTTGTCCACGCAGGCACGGTTGCTTGGGCAGTCTGAGTGAGTTCTGCAGCCGATTGGCTCACATCTAACGAATGGATCACCCTCATAAGATGGCGGACATTCGCAGTTGGCACGATGGAGCCTGGCGACGCATCTTGCATTTATGGCACATGGATTATTGTAAGAGCAAGCATTGATACATTGGCGATTATGGCACTGTTGATCATCTGCGCATTCTGAATCACTTGAGCAACCCACTGTTTAAGGAAAAGTAATAAAGAAACAGCAACGTTATAATAGGAGTAAAATATACAAGGAGAGAAGGGAGTCATTTTTAGAAGCAACGAAGAGTTATGAAACAAACGCAAATGCTCTTCACAGCTTTCCTCATGACTCATTTAGAAAAACAAGTAATGCTCACATTGGAAGCAACCATTGCTTGGATTTCCAGAGAATCCTGCTGGACAAGTACAGATGGCGAAATGATTGATGACACGGCACTGTGCATTGGGTCCACAGTTGCAAGGATCAATGCACTGATTATTTACACAAGATCGGTCCGGAGCGCACTGACTACTGGCTGTGCACTCTACACGTTCTGGTGGAGCTATATGAAAAATTGAAACTTCAATATGGCAGACAGAGAGACAAGAGAGATTGTAAAGGTTAGTAGAAGAAGAAGAAGGAATCTTACGCGATGGATATCTGCATTCAACACGAGCGTCACCGATTTGCCCAACTGGACAACGGCAAACAGCATTATGATATTCGACATGGCAAATTGCAGTCTTGGAGCAAGGTTCATAACGGCAAGGGTTAACACAAGCTTTGTTGACACAAGCCTGGTCAACCCGACAGTCTGAGTTCACCTCACACTCATAGGGTGTCTGTTGAACTGGCACTATACAATTATATACGAATAAACTCATTAACAGCGCGCTCTGGAAATTTCTTGAACAAAAATACAAAGCAAAGAGAAGACGAGGCATTCGTTCTTACATCTACATTCGAGTCGTGGGTTTCCTTCATATCCAGGCAGACAGTAGCAAATGGCTTGGTGGTTGGTCGACTTGCACAATGCATTCAAACCACAAGATTCCAGCAGACATGAGTCGACGCAACGCCCTCTGACACATCGTTCTGTATCAGCGCAGTCTCCATCGCTCTTGCATCCTTGATCTACAGGTATTACGTCTACACGAAAGGCAAGAGAAAATAGTATTTATAAAGCCATTTGTACTAGCGGAGAAAGTCACAGATTAAGGAAGGAAAGGGGAAAGAAAATACAAACCTATTCTGGTGCACAGTCCTGCATTGTTCACGATCGTATCAGATGGGCACTGACAGACTACTGTACGGTACGGCAGAGTGTTTATGACACGACATTCTTGGCTTGGGCTGCAAGGTGAACCGACAGAGCAAGGATCCACACACCGAGTGTTTGTACAAGTTCGGTAACTTGGACAATCCGCATCGCTCTCACATTCAGGCCTGGCTACAGTAGGCGGAGGGATGATCTCTGTTTTTTCGTGAAAGTTTTAAAGTTATATTTACAAGCAGTTTTGGATAGTTCAACAGAAGAGTTAAAGACAGGATGATAGAGAAATAGAAGAAAGGAGTAATTACCCTCGCGACAGCTGACATAGGGATCACCTCTAGTACCAGACATACAAGTACAGACAGGTTGATGGTTTTCTCCCCTACACGTGGCACGAGTTGCGCATGTTGTTGGTCTACATACAGCTCTACAGACTCTGTTTACAGGATCGCAAGCCTCATCTTGAGCGCAGTCATTATTTGAAAGGCAGCCAACTGAGACGCAGGATCTCTCAGGATTACCCTGAGTACCGGGTGGACAATAGCACTGACCACGGTGAGCAACTGCACGACAGCGAGCTGTCGGCGCGCACACGCTGGAACCAAACACGCAAGGATCTACGCACTTCTCGGAGACGCACTGACGATCTTGCGGACAGTCAGAGTCTTGCAGACAATCCGCTAATCATTTTATACCAAAAATCCGACTTTAATTTCACGCTCAAGTTTGCAAGTGACGGTGTATATCTAGCAGCGCATTTAGTATGCTGGACTTACGTTTGTAGCATCTGATTTGTGGATTTCCGGCCCAGCCATCGGGACAAGTACACATTGGCCTATGAATACGGGTGCGGCAGATGGCTTGTTCTCCGCAAGGATTTTGGAGGAGGCATGGATCACGGCAGACTTGGTTGACGCAGCTCTTACTGTATGGACATTCATCATCCGTTTTGCACTCTGGTCTTTCGGCTGAAATTTTGTTCAAATCAATGTCAAATGAATACGAAAAGAATAATGGCGGAAAACGAGTGATTCGTGCTTCCACATCTAGGGTTAGCTCTGTGTGCAGAATCGTTGTTACAGGAAATATTAATCTGCGAGGGCTTAACGTTTCTTTTTCGAGCCCTTCATGGGCACAGATGAAGCTTGCTTAAGCTACTTAAATCTTGGATAATGTCGGTATTTAAGCATGACTTGTATGAAATGTTAAATGGATTAAATGTAGTAGTAGTGTAGTTAGTGTGTACCTGAAACACATTCCACTGATGGATTGCCAGTAGTTCCCGGAGGACACTGACAGTAGGGTCGGTGTTGAAATGGTTTGCAAATGGCAGTTTTAGGGCAAGGGTTAGCAACAAAGCAAGGATTTTGACATCGGCTATCCAGACATGCATTTATGTTATTACAGTCGACATCAGCTAAGCAATTTCTTCCTGGTCTCGGAACGGCTGTTGTTGGTATTGTTGTTGTTGTTGTTTAATTGTATATTGTTTTTGTTTATTTTTGTTAGTTTCCATGTGTTGTTAGTGTCCGGAGTTGTAGTTTGTTTTGGTGTACCATTTTAAAGTCAGGCAGTAGCAGGAATGCAATGAAAAATGCAATGAGTAATGAAAGGGCAAAGAGTTAGTTTCAGATACTGCTTTCAAATGAGAGAGTGGGTAGAAAAATGATGTTTCGAACTGTACCTGGATAGCAGCTTCTGTAAGGATCACCAAGCAGGCCATCTGGGCAGCGGCATTGAGCCACATGACGGACGACCTGACACTCGGCGTTCTGAGCACATGGATTGGCAATCGTACATGGGTTGATGCACTGTCTATTTCGGCATGATAGCTGGTCGGCACATTCGGAGTCACTGGTGCAACCTGGTTCTGGCTGTTGTTCTGTATCGAGATCATAATGAAATTCACCATTAGTTTGCTACTCAGTCTAAATGAGATCCTATTGTGGTTAAAGCTAAAAGCATTATATGACTAGAAACTTATGACTAGTCTTAAGTTATCTTAATTAGTTCACACACTGTTAAGCACACACACATTCACACTCAGTAGACACATTATAATAATTTTTTGAAGTCGTATTGATGTTGTGAGTGACGTTGTTTGGGTATTGTGATGGTGATACGATTAGTGCATCTGTAAAACAGACAAATATGTAAAAATTATTTGGCAGTATATCAGTTATTGTTCCATCAGTTAAGAACATTAGTTCATTAAAAGTGTACCGATGTAGTAATCTGGAAATGGAAATTTTGTTTTCACGCATGAATATTGTTCAATTAATATGATTAATGAAGTGTTACGGAAAAGTTTAAGTAAACATCAGTACCTCGTAAGCACTCGGTTCGTGCATTTCCTTTAAATCCAGGGAGACATTCACAAGTCATGAGTCGATTTGGCAGAGTATCCAGGACAGTACAAACGGCATTTAGACCGCAAGGCTGTCCGTAGATGCATGGATTTTTGCAGCTCCTATCCAGACAAGCTTGCTTGGTTGGACAGTCACTGTCTGTTGTACATTCATAGACCCTTTCTTCTACGACAACTGCAAACATTGAAGACAAAGTTGTTAGTCAACTTTATTTTGTCAGCGTTACTACCATCAAATTTTCAAAATGCTCACTCTTTGTGCAACGAATCGAAGGATTTCCGGTGTAACCTGGTGGACAGCTACAAGTTGGTCGATGATTGAAAACGGAACAGAGGGCTTCTGGTGGGCAGTTGCAAGGATCAACGCATCTCTCTTGGACGCAACTCAAATGGAATGGACATTCGTCATCTCTAGTGCACTGAGGTCTATCACACTGTACTCTTGGATTTCCTCTATATAATTCTGGACAGTAGCAGTTTGACCTGTGATTGCTCGCCCTACATTCTGCATTGACTCCGCAACGGTCGTATAAGCAAGGGTTCTGACATTCTCGGTTTATACACGCTTCATTGTATGCACATTCGTTATCACTCTGGCAACCCACTGGAAAAATTGGAAGAATTTAAAATAACACCGTAATACTTTGTTCACACACCTAGAGTATTGCGAAATTAGGAAAACTTACGTGGATAACAATTAATTTGTGGATTTCCAGTGTAACCTTCAGGGCAAGAGCAGATAGTGCGATGGTTGAGGACGCGACACTCAGCTAGGGGTGAACACGATCCAGGGCATGGGTCTACACATTTCTGATTGACACAAGCTCTGTCCGCGGGGCAGTCGTAGTCGGTTTCACATTCTGGCTTAGGAATCCTAATCCTGACCTCACACTGAATCTTCGGATTTCCTTCCATTCCAGGTGGGCAGTAACATTGTGGATAATGGTTGACTGTCTGACAAAGGGAATTTCTACCGCACTGATTCGGACAAGGATCCAAACATTTTTGACCAATACAAGCCAAGTGAGCTGGACATTCAGAGTTTATAACACATTCAGGTTTGCATTCCACAAATGGAGAGCCAACGAGACCAGGAGGACAGGTGCAGGTGGCAACCCTAGAGCCTGGACGGACCATGCATCTAGCATTGATGCCACATGGTGAAGGATTGCATGGATCAATAGGCTGCTGTTCAACAACTTCAACCCCTGCAAGCAAAATATTCTCAATAAAGGCCGCAAAAGAATCATACCCACAGTCAAGCATTGAAATAGTAACTTACGTTGAATCTCTGTGCATTGCACGAACGGATTTCCTGTTAATTCTGGTGGACATCTGCAGATGGCTCGATGATTGATGACGTTGCAAACAGCGCGATAGCCGCATAGGGCCGTAAGACACGGGTTCACGCACTTATTGCGCACGCAAGCCTTTGTCCTCTCACATTCTCCATCGATAACGCATTCTGGTTTGCATGCAATGTATGGGTTTCCATAGTGTTCCGGCCTGCATCGGCAAACCTCAACACCATTCTCCACAGAACAGTCGGCATTAATACCGCAAGGACCAGGAGCACACAATGCCCTTGGTGGCGGTGGTCGTGGCGCAATTGTTGTAATAGCAAATGGAGGTAGCTGCGGCGGTGGTGGGGCAGGGCGTGATACAACTCGTTCTTCGATGATTCTACAGTAAGTGAATGGATCTCCGGTATATCCTGGTCTACAGCTACATATTGGCACGTGGTTAACAGCTCGACAATCTGCGTTCACTCCGCAAGTTCCATGAGAGCAGACAGGATCACATCTAATAGTCTTGTAACAGTACTGGTCATTGCTACAGTCATCATTAACCACACAAACTGGTCGACACCGCACGTATGGATCGCCTAAGTATGACGGAGGGCAAGAACAGTAGGCCACTTCACCTCTTGGGGTGCAGATGGCATTTTCACCACAAGGTGATGGCTGGCATGGTGGTGGTCTCTTGACAGCTGTAATGGCAGAGAATGCATTTTTAGATTGAAACGTGACATGAAAAAATTGGTGAAATGTATGAGTAAAACTAGTTTACCTGTAGGCGGTGGTGGTGGTATGGGACTACAGTAAGTGAAAGCATCTCCTTGGTAACCTTCTGGACACGAGCAGATTGGTGTATGGTTGATGACAGTACCTGTATGGAAATAAATTCAACGTTAAAAATCGTCCTAAATCGAACTGAAGGAGGAATAAGAGATTTTTTAAACTTACATATAGCAGAAGGGGCACACGAGCCAGGGCAAGGATCTTGACATTTATACCTAATACAAGCCAGTGACCTGCTGCAGTCGTCGTTAACGTTACATTCTCTGCGACAGTTTGGTGGTGATCCGAGGAATTCGGGTAAGCAAGAGCATTCGCACCTGTCACCTACGACTCTGCTTTGCGAGTTCGGTCCACATGGTGATGGTTCGCATGGGTTCCTCTTCACTTCAATCTGTGGTGGCGGCGGTGGTGGCTTAGCTGTAATATAATGAAATTCGTTAGGAATCACCACTTTTCCTAGTACCCATGGATTTTTTTAACTTACGTCTGCACTGATAGAATGGGTCGCCTGTCATATCCGGTGGACATGAACAGATAGGAGCATGATTTTGGACGCGACAAAGGGCATTAAATCCGCAGGATCCGGGGCATGGGTCAATACATTTCTGATTCGAACAGGCCAAATGCAATGGACAATCTGAGTTAACCAAGCACTCGGGTCTACACTGTGGCGGTGAGCCAATATATGTTGGAAGACAAGAGCATGATGCAGTATTATCCAGTGGTACACATTGGCTGTAGGGGCCACAAGGTGAAGGACTGCATGGATCTCTACGCACAGGTGGTGGAGGTGATGGTTTTGGTGGTGGGAGTCGACAGAATACAAAGGCATCACCTTCGTAGCCAGGTGGACAAGTACAAATTGGGACATGGGACACAACTTGACAGATTGCATTGGTTCCGCATGTACCCACGCAAACATCCACACATTTGTTGTTAGAGCAAGCCTTGTCGTAGGGACAGTCGTCATTTGTAACACATTCGGGTTTGCAGATGACATACGGATCTCCGAAGGTTTCTGGGATACACTGACAAGATGCAGCTCCATTCCTATTGCGGCAAACAGCATTGATACCGCATGGATTAGGATGGCAAGGATCTGTTGGCAATGGAGCAGGAGTTGGTGGAGCTCGTTTTGGTTCGCAGCTTCGGAACGGATCTCCCTCGTAGCCAGGTGGACAGAAGCATGTTGGATTATGACTAATGACACGGCATTGGGCCAAGTAGCCACAAGCTCCTGGACACGGATCTTGACATCTATTTTGGATACAGGCGTGAACAGAAGAACACTCAGGGTTGGAAACACATTCGACTCGGCAGTTTGGTACGGATCCAAAGAAACCAGGCTTGCATGAACAGCTTGGAGTTTCTCCGTATGAGCGACAGTCTGAGTTGGGTCCACATGGATTTGGAATACAAGGATTTACTGATTGTTTTTCCGGTACATATGTTGGAATTGGAGGTGGTAATTGAACTATTGCAATAAAGAGAAAACAGCAATTAGTTCTATTGTAAAATTATGAGGCAGTTGGTTTTCATATTTTTTTGTATCAGATAAAACGATTTTGATTACCTCTTGAACATCTGTAGAATGGGTCACCGGTAAATCCTGGTGGACACGTGCAAATAGGACTGTGTGAAATGACTCGGCATTGAGCATTTTCGCCACAAATGTTACTTGCGCATGGGTCGACGCATTTCTGGTTCCGACAAGATTTGTCTAATGGACAATCGGCTGCAAAAATAAACACGACATGATACTCCAATTCGTTTCAGTGCATAATTTTAGAAGCAAAAATGGCTACTTACAGTTAACTGTACACTCAGGTCGACAAAATGGTGGACTACCGATGTATCCTGGTAAACAGCTACAGATGGCTTGATCCCCTTGGTCTCGGCATTGACTGTATGGACCACATGGTGTTGGCTCGCACGGATTTCGTTTTACAACTGGAAAGCACGGCACATCTTTAGTTCAGTTGGTTCAATCATGTTGGGGTAACTCATAGAACAAAATATTTACCTGGTTGCTGTGGTGGCGGTGGTTTGAGGCGACACCCAGTAAATGGATCGCCTTCGTATCCTTCATCACAGTAGCAGTTTGGAACGTGAGCAATGACATTGCACTGAGCATTGAAACCACAAACTCCAATGCAAGGATTTTCACATTTTGATCTTCGACAAGCCTTATCAGTTGGACAGTCACTATTGATGACACATTCTGGTCTGCAAGCAACGTAAGGATCTCCAAACATTTCCGGTAGACACGTGCAAGAGCCGACGCCATTTCTGTTGTGACAAACGGCGTTCTGGCCACAAGGAGATGGGAAGCAAGGATCGCGATGTTCTTCCACAACCTCTACTTCTATAATGGAGACAACAATGTTATTAATGCTACAATGTTCTACCTAACACAGGTACCTCCAATACAAAATTTAATCTTACTCTGTTGTTGTAATGTACAGTACGAGAAGGCATCTCCAACATAGCCAGGTGGGCAAGAACAGATAGGTGTATGATTGATGACATCACATTTAGCTCCAACACCACAAGGTGACGGTTGGCAAGGATCGCCACACTTGTTACGTATGCAAGCCAGTTGTTTTGGACAATCCTGATTGACGACACATTCCGGTTTACAGTTCGGTGGGCTTCCGATGTAGCCGGGTCTGCAAGTGCATTGACATCTGTCTCCAACGACACTGCTATCTGCATTTGGACCGCAAGGACTTGGTACACATGGATTTCTTGGCCTCTCTGTGGCTCTCTCTGCTGGTGGCGGTGGAATTGGATAACAACCAAGGAATGGATCCCCTGTATATCCTGTTGGGCATGAGCAGATTGGCGAATGTGAAATGACCTTGCAGCTTGCCTTGTATCCACACGTTCCAGGGCATGGATCAATACATTTCTGGTTTCTGCAGTTCTTATCCAGTGGACAGTCCGCTAGAAATGCAAAGGTGTAAACAAATTAGGACTTTTCAGTTATTCCTCAGCTTAATTCACAAGATCCCACTTACAGTTTACGACGCATTCTGGTCTGCACTGAGGTGGGGAGCCAATGTACCCATCTTGACAAGAGCAAACAGCTTGCTCATTATATTCACGGCAGATACTGTGGGGACCACATGGATTCGGTGAGCATGGCTCAAGAACAACTCTTGAAGGAGGTGGTTCAGTTGGTGCAATGCGGCAGTACGAGAAGGGGTCTCCAGTATAGCCCTCAGGACAAGTGCAAGTCGGGACATGGTTGTAAACTTCACAAACGGCGCCAACTCCACAAACTCCAGGACAAGGATCTTTACATTTATTTCTCAAGCAAGCCTTATCCCTTGGACAGTCGCTGTTAATGACACATTCTGGTGTGCACTGCACATATGCATCGCCAAAGTATTCAGGCAAGCATGAGCAAGAGGCGGCTCCGTTCTGAACTTTGCAAACAGCATTAACACCGCATGGTGAAGGATTGCATGGATCGCGAGGTGGTTCAACCTTGACTTCTTCTTGAGGTGGTATAGGGTTACAGTATCTGAATGGATCTCCAACATATCCAGGGAAGCATTGACAAATTGGAGAGTGATCACGGACAGAGCACTCCGCGTTCACACCACAGGCTCCAGGGCAGGGATCGATACATCTCATATTCTGGCATGATTTATCTCGTGGACAGTCGGCTAAGATTTGGAAAATCGCCCGTTAGTTTTCTTCTCAGGAAGATAAACAGATAAAGACAGGTACTTACAATGGACAGTGCATTCAGCACGACAGTTGGGTGGATTTCCTATGAAAAGTGGGAGACAGCTACAAGCCGCACGATCTCCTATTCTGTCACATCGAGCATTCGGTCCACATGGGCTAGGATTACAAGGATCAACAGGGCGCTCGGCAACTGGTTCTGGTTGTTTGACAACTGTTAAAAGGAAGGCAACTTAGATAAGTACCATCTGTTTTGTGGTGCGGGCTAGCTATATAAAAGATTAAATACATACTTGGATAGCATCGAGTAAATGGATCTCCAGTGAGTCCAGGTTTGCAGCTGCAAATTGGACTGTGATTTCTAACTCGACATTCCGCAGTTGGTGCGCAGGCGTTCGGACATGGGTCTTGACACTTTTGGTTGATACAAGCCTTGTCCTCCGGACATTCTGAGTTGACCAGGCATTCAGGCCTACAGTTTGGTGGTTGACCAATATAGGTTGGAAGACACGAACAAACGGCATTGCCATTCTGATCGCGGCACTGACTGTAGGGACCACAAGGGCTAGGGTAGCAAGGATTCCTTGTCTGTGGTGGAGGTTCAAATCTTTCTGGGATCCTCTGGCAAATTTGGAATGGGTTTCCTTCGTAACCAGGTAAGCAAGAACAAGATGGAACATGGTTGACAACATCGCACTGCGCATTGATACCACAAATACCAGCACAAGCATCCTGACACTTATTCCGGATACAAGCCTTCGTGAGTGGACAATCCGCATTGATGACACATTCAGGTCGGCAAACAGTGTAAGGATCACCGAAGTATTCGGGGATACAGGAGCAAGAACCAACACCACCGATTTCTCGGCAAACAGCATTGGAACCGCAAGGCGAAGGATTACAAGGATCGCGAGGTGCCTCTTGCTTAATAACAGGAGGAGGTGGTGGGTTAGGATAGCAGCCAAGGAATGGATCTCCAGTGTAGTCAGGTGGACAAGAGCATACAGCTGCATGGTTAACGGGTTGGCAGAGGGCATTAGGGGCACATACATTATTCTGACATGGGTTAGAACATTTCAGATTGACACAGGCTTTGTCCAATGGACAATCGTCGTTAACAACACACTCAGGTCGACAGTTAGGAGCAGAACCGATATAACCTTGTCGGCAAGTACACTGGGCACTTGTGCCAACAACTCGACAATCAGCATTAGGACCACAAGGACTAGGAATGCAAGGATCAGTAGGACGTGGAGTTGTTCGTGTTTCTTCAGGAGGTGGGAGAGGATAGCAGGCACGGAATGGATCACCTGTAAAACCAGGTGGGCACGAACAAACTGGACTATGATTGAGAACGCGGCATGTAGCCTGACTTCCACAAGCACCTGGGCATGGATCTTGACATTTCTGGTTAATACAGGCCAAACTAGCTGGACAGTCGGCCGAAATTGTGCATTCTGGTCGACAACTAGGAGGTGCACCAATGTAAGTAGGAAGACAGGAACAGATCGCTTGACCAGCAACATCACGACATTGGCTGTAAGGTCCACATGGGTTAGGTTCACATGGATTACGCTGAACTTTCACTTCTGTGAATAAAGAATTCAAAAATTTGATTTTATGCCCGATGCCCTACACCTCAATAAGTTTAACACGCTTCTTAATACCTGTAGGTGGCGGTGGAATTCGGTTACAGATGTAGAAGGGGTCTCCGCTGTAGCCTTCGATACAAGTGCATGTAGCAATATGGTTGAAAACCTCACATTCAGCGTTGACGCCACACAAGCTTACGCAAGGATCTTGACATTTGAGCTTAATGCAAGCCTTATCCTTCGGACATTCAGCTAAACAGACATATTTGTAAGATATCAGTGCATAAACTTCAAAGTCACTGTTATAGCAACCACTTACCACTTGTAGTACATTCTGGACGACAACCTTCGTATGCATTTCCGAAGTAATCCGGCTCACACTCGCAAGCACCTACACCATTTCTGTTTCTGCAGATGGCATTAGCACCGCATGGTGAAGGATTGCAAGGATCGATTATTTCAGGCTGAACCACACGAGGAGCTACATAACAAAGTTTTTTTTATTACATTTGTTATCTCAGATGCTTTTAAATCCTATGAAAATTTCACACTTACGTTCAACGGGTTTAGGATTGCAATAGGAGAATGGATTTCCTTCATAGCCGGGCTCACAAGTACAAATTGGAATGTGGTTGACCGTATTACAGATAGCGTGAGCTCCACAAGATCCAGGGCATGGATCAGCACATCTAAGGTTGATACATGCAAGATTACTTGGACAGTCACCTGAGCTAGTACATTCTGGACGGCAATTTGGTGGACTTCCGATGTAGTTGGAGATGCAACTGCAAGCAGCTTGATCTCTAATTTGTCTGCACTCAGCATTAGGTCCACATGGATTTGGTACACACGGATTTGTCACACGAACTGGTTCGATAGCTGTTATAAGAAAAAGACACTCAAAGTTTTGCACTCCAAAATAAAGTCATACTATGATATAAATCCTTACGCTGAGGAGGTGGTGGTGGAAGTGGATAGCACCGGAAGAATGGATCTCCAGTGAATCCAGCAGGGCAAGAACAAATAGGACTATGGTTCTTAGCACGGCAGTTGGCTCCGGTTCCGCAAGTTGCGGTGCATACATCGACACATCTCTGGTTCTGGCAAGCCTTATCATCAGGGCACTCCGAGCTAACTACACATTCTGGTCGGCAGTTAGGAGGTGCACCGATGTAATCCTTAAGGCATGAGCAGATGGCTTGATCATTAACGTTCCGGCATTGACTGTATGGGCCACATGGGTTGGGGAAGCATGGGTCAACACGTACTACTTCACGAACTGGCTCAGGTGGCAATGGATAGCAATGAGAGAAGGCATTTCCAGTGTATCCAGGAGGACAAGTACAGATGGGGATATGTCTTTCCACCGTACAGATGGCATTAACTCCGCAGACACCAGTACAAGCATCCTTACACTTATAGCCAATGCATGCCTTGGTTGCTTCACAGTCATCGTTGATCTCACATTCTAATTTGCATACTTCGTATGGATTACCCTCGTAACCTTCAGGGCAGCTACAGGATCCTGCGCCATTGTAATTTCTGCAAACAGCTTTGATACCACATGGCGATGGGTTGCATGGGTCGATTACTTCAGCAACAGCTCTGATGGTTGCTGTAACAATAAAATAGTGAATGATATACCGAGCAGGAGGAAAAAAACTACCGAGTTTTAAGTGAGAAAACTTACTTAGTTCAATGACATAACAGCTCTGGGTTGGTGAACCAGTGTAGCCAGGCAGGCAAGTACAAATAGCATTGTGTCTTTGAGCACGGCATTCCGCATTAACACCACAAACTCCAGGAGTGCAGGGGGTAGTACATCTTAGGTTAACACAAGCCTTATCATCAGGACAGTCATCGTTGCGCTCACATTCTGGACGGCACTCTGGTGGTCTTCCAATGTAGCCATCAAGACAGCTACAGGCTGCCTGAGAGCCGAAAATCCTACAATTAGAATATGGACCGCATGGCGAAGGTACGCAAGGATCACGTTGAGCTACAGGAGCAATTGCAGTTATCTTGGTTTCTTCCCTCTCGCAACGGACGAATGGGTCACCAAAGAATCCAGGTTTGCAAGAACAAATTGGACTGTGGTTGATGACCTTACAATCCGAATTGTACGCTGTGCAAGTGCCAGGGCATGGATCCACACATTTTTGGTTTCTGCAAGCAGTATCAGCAGAACAGTCCGAGTTGACAACACATTCTGGCCTGCAAGATGGCGGGGTTCCAATATACTCTGGTAAGCATGAACATGCAGCATAACCATTGAGGTTTCGGCACTGTGAGTATGGACCGCATGGAGATGGAATGCAAGGGTCAGTAGGTCTCTTGATCTCTGGTGGTTGTGTTGGGATCGGATGGCAAGCCCGGAATGGTTCTCCAGTGTAGCCTGGCAAGCATGTACATGTGGGGACATGATTGAATACTTGACATTCGGCATTGATGCCACAAACTCCATCGCAAACGTTTCGGCATTTGTGATTAACGCAAGCCTTGTCGTAGGGACAGTCCTGATTTGTTGTACATTCTGGTTGACATCCTGTATATGGATCTCCGAAATATTCTGGAATACAGAAGCAAGCTCCAGCACCATTCTTTTCCCTACATTCCGCATTGGAACCGCAAGGTGATGGCACGCATGGATTTCGGACCTCCTCCACAACTTTAACAGGCTCTGGTGGTGGAAGATCGCAACGTTGGAATGGGTTGCCATGGTAACCTGGCACGCAGTAACACTGGGCTCGATGTCGCTCAACTCTGCACTCCGCATTGATGCCGCAGACTCCAGGACAAGGATCGGCACACTTATTCTGAATGCAAGCCTTGTTGAGAGGACAGTCTTCGTTGATTGTACATTCATGTCGGCAATTTGGTGGCTGGCCGATGAATCCGTATTTGCAGGAACAAGCAGCTTGTTCATGAACCACGCGGCAGTCAGCATTATTTCCACATGGAGATGGTTGACAAGGATTAATATGCTCAGCTACTGGAGGCGGGGGTTGTGCACGAATAACCTCACAGAAACGGAATGGATCTCCAGTATGACCAGCAGGGCAGGTACAAATTGGGGAGTGATTGATAACTCTACATTCGGCAGATGGAGCACATGGCCCAGGGCAGGCAGTAACACATTTCTGTCGGATGCAGGCTTTGTCCAACGGACATTCTGAACTGGTGAGACATTCTGGACGACAAGAAGGTGGAGATCCGATATATTCGGGTAAGCAGGAACATACAGCGACACCATTCTGTTCTCTGCACTGGCTGAATGGACCGCAAGGAGAAGGCTGGCATGGGTTGACTGGTACCTCAACCTTGGGCTGTTCCGGCGGCAGTAAGTGACAACCAGAGAATGGTTGGCCAGTGTAACCTGGTAAACATTCACATACTGGCACGTGATTTTGGACACTGCACTGGGCATTATAACCGCATACTCCAGGACATGGATCTTGACACTTGTTCTGGATACAGGCCTTGTTCAGTGGACATTCAGCTGTGAACAGAAAAAAGTAGAATCGTAATTTCCAATACCTAATAACACAACATGTTGATAAAGAGCAAGCTACTTACCGTTTACAACACATTCGGGTCGGCAGGCAACGTATGGATCTCCATGGTAGTCAGGAATACATGCGCAAGAACCAGCTGAATCTCGGACTGAGCAAACTGCATTGGATCCACATGGTGAAGGGTTACATGGGTCAATCTTTTCTACAGGGACGCGCTCTGGCTGTGGCGGTGGAATAGGGAAACACTGAGAGAATGGATCGCCTTGGTAACCCGGTAGGCAGAAACATTGTGGCTTGTGAGAAATAGCCCGACACTCAGCATTGAAACCGCAAGCTCCCACACAGACCTCTCGACATTTCTCTTGTACACAAGCATGATCACTTCTACATTCTTCATCGATTACACACTCAGGTCTGCAGTTAGGTGGCGAGCCAATGTAACCAGATCTACAGGAGCAGGCAGGTTGACCGCGGATTTCACGGCATTCTGAGAATGGGCCGCATGGGGATGGTACACATGGATTAACAGGCCTTTGTTCCACTTCCTTGATAACTTGTTGGGGTATCTGCCTACAGGCATTGAATGGGTCGCCATTGTAACCAGGTGGGCATGTGCAGATGGGTGAGTGGTTAACCACCTTGCAGACTGCATTCGGTGCACAAGGTCCAGGGCATGGATTGACGCATCTCTGATTTTGACAAGATTTGTCAAGCGGACATTCGCTGCTGGTGAGACATTCCGGTCGGCAATTAGGGCTAGTACCGATGTAATTTGGTAAGCATGAGCAAACAGCGATTTCATTTTGTACACGGCATTGGCTGTTCGGACCGCATGGGTTCGGGGAACAAGGATCCCTCCGAATTACAACCTTTGGTACTTCAGCTAGACATTGAAAAGACAAACTGTTAACTACCGATAGATCTAATAGTTAGAATTGTTGCTATTAAATGTACTGAAAACTTACGAATAGGAGAGCAAGCACTGAATGGATCTCCTGTGTATGATGGTAAGCAATTACAAGTTGGTACATGGTTGACCACCACGCACTCAGCTTGATAGCCACAAGGTGATGGAATACATGGATTGACACATTTGTTTCCAATACAGGCCTTTTCCACAGATGGGCAGTCGCTGTTGATAACACATTCCGGACGACAACCAGTGTATGGATCTCCGAAATATTCAGGGAGGCAGACACAAGCACCTGCTCCATTCTTCTCGATGCATTTGGCATTGGGTCCACATGGGCTTGGTACGCAAGGATTACGAACTTCCTCTCTAACAGGTTCGACTGGAGGTGGTGGAATTGGATAACAACCAACGAAAGGATCGCCTTGATAACCTTGCAGACAAGTACACTGTGGACTATGATGTATGACACGGCACTGGGCATTCGACCCACATGCACCGGCACAAACATCGCGACACTTCTGTTGCACACAGGCCTTGTCCGTTGGGCAGTCAGCTACAAAAAACCAAATTATTATTATTTCCGTGAAATCTTGTGTTTGAACTTGTGTCAGGATTCAAAAATTTACCATTCATGACACATTCTGGGCGACAGTTGGGTGGTGAGCCGAGGTATCCAACTTGACAAGAGCAAGCAGGTTGTTCATTAATAACTCGACAGTCAGCGTATCCACCGCATGGGGATGGAATGCAAGGATTCTCAGGCCGCTTCACTTCACTCTCAATAACCTTAGGTGGCTGGTAGCATCTGTTGAAGGGGTCACCGATGAAATTTGGAGGACAGCTACAAATCGGGCTATGATGAAGAACTTTGCATATGGCTGATGGAGCACAAGGTCCAGGGCATGGATTAATACATTTCTGATTCACGCAAGCCTTATCAAGATCACATTCTGAGCTTGAAAAGCATTCTGGTCTGCAGTTTGGACTAGTGCCGATGTATTCTGGCAAACATGAGCAAACAGCAACGCCATTTTGGACGCGACATTGACTGTATGGGCCACATGGATTAGGTTGGCATGGGTTCTGCGGCACCTTAACGACTGCAGGCTCAGGAGCTACGAACAAAGTTATCCATGTATTATAAATTACATTATAAATCAATTTGAATTTAAATAAAAAGTACTCACGAATCTGATGGCATCCTCTGAATGCATCTCCGGTATACCCAGGCGCACAAGTGCATACAGGAATATGATTGATAACGTTGCATTCAGCATTGTAACCACACACACCAGGGCATGGGGACACGCATTTGTTGCGAACACAAGCCTTGTCTTGACTACAGTCGCTATTGATAACGCATTCGGGACGGCATCCGGAATACGGGTCACCAAAGTACTCAGGTAGGCAAGTACAAGAACCAGCTCCGCTCCTTTCCTTACAGACGGCGTTAGCACCACAGGGTGATGGATTGCAGGGATTGAGTTCTTCCACACGGACAGGCTCAATAACTTGAGGAATAAGAGAACAGCCAGAGAATGGGTCTCCAGTGTATCCAGGCAAGCAAGTACACTGAGGATTGTGGTTGAAGACACGACATTCCGCATTGAAACCACAGGCGGAAACACATGGATCCCGACATTTCTCTTGGACACAAGCCAAATCTTGAGGGCAGTCCGCTGAAAAATTAATACGCACATATACGTTACTTCGGGTGAATAAAGTATAACTGGATGCTCGTTTGAGGCTTCACTTACGTGTAATGACACACTCAGGTTTGCAATTAGGTGGTCTACCAATGTACTCCCGCAGACAAGAGCAAGCAGGTTGTCCATTGATTTCCTTACATTCAGAGAATGGACCACAAGGCGAAGGCACGCATGGATTGACAGGCCTCTTTGTCTCCACTGGAATAATTGCCGTTATTTGTTTCTCACAGTTAGAGAATGGATTTCCAGTATATCCTGGCTTGCATGAGCATATGGGACTATGCTGATGGACTCTGCAGTTAGCATTGATGGCACACGACCCGGGACACGGATCGACACAACGCGAGTTCAAGCAAGCTTTGTCAAGAGGACATTCGCTGTTGGTCACACATTCAGGTCTGCAATTTGGCGGTGATCCTACAAACTCTGGTAGGCAGGAGCAAACAGCCACACCATTCAATTCCTTGCAGTTGCTATTCAATCCACATGGGGAGGGATGACATGGGTTTTGATTCCTTGGTGGCTCAGGTGGAGGTGGTGCTGGAAAATTAAAATTAATATTGAATATTCTGTACCAAAAAGAGATGAAAATTGCAGTGGACAGCACTTACGGATAAGATTGCATCCTCGGAAAGGATCTCCAATGTAGCCGTCTTCACAGTAGCAAGCAGGTACATGGTTTTGTGTGACACAGTAGGCATTATAACCACAGAGACCGGCGCACACATCTTTGCATTTATTGTTGACACAGGCTTTAGTTGGTGGGCAGTCTTGATTGAGAACACATTCTGGTCGGCATCCACTATAGGGGTCACCAAAATATTCAGGAAGACAAGTACAAGAGCCAGCTCCATTCCTTTCCTTGCAGACAGCATTAGCACCACAAGGTGAAGGATGACATGGATCCAGCGTCTCAACGGCAGTGGGAGGTAACTTTATTTCCGGTATCGGATTACATCCTGAGAATGGGTCACCAGTATAGCCTGCCAAACAATAGCACTGAGGTCTGTGAGAAATCACACGGCACTCTGTTTGATAACCACAGGCTCCTTGACAAGGGTCTTGACATTTTGTCTGTACGCAAGCTCGATCAGAAGGACAGTCTTGATCAATGAGACATTCGGGTCGACAGTTTGGTGGTCTTCCTTCGTAACCTGGCTGGCAACTGCATGCAGGCTGTCCATTGATTGCCTTGCACTGCGCATTATCTCCACATGGCGAAGGAATGCATGGATTAGTAGGGACCGCAGGTTCTGGAATAGGCTCCTGGATCTTCAAAACACAAGAGTTGAATGGGTCACCGACATAATTTGGAGGGCAGGTACAGATGGGACCGTGGTTGATGACTTTGCAAAGTGCAGTCGGGGCACAAGGTTTGGGACATGGATTCACACATCTTAGTTCTACACAGGCTTTGTCCAAGTCACAGTCAGAGCTCGTGAGACATTCGGGTCTGCAAGATGGTGGACTTCCGATGTAGTTGGGCAAGCAAGAACAAACAGCGACACCATTAGTGTTTCTGCATTGACTGTAAGGTCCACAGGGAGTCGGGTGGCAAGGATCAGGTGGAGCAGTTGGTCTGACTGGTTCGACGCCTGCAAACAAATTAATTTTATAAGCACCATTTTTTTTCAAATTTCAACCCTAATTAAATCTAGGACTTACGAATCAATTGACAGCCTCGAAGAGGTTCACCAGTATACCCAGGAATACATGAGCAAGTTGGAACGTGGTTGAACACATGACATTCAGCATTTTGTCCACAGACACCACGGCAAGGATCAACGCATTTGTTCCTCAGGCAAGCTTTATTGGTAGGACAGTCCTGGTTTAGGAGACATTCTGGCCTGCATCCGGTGTATGGATCGCCAAAGTATTCCGGTAAGCAGATACAAGCACCAGCACCACCATTTTCTTTACATTCAGCATTAGGTCCACAAGGTGAAGGATTACAAGGGTTCAAAACCTCCTCAACCTTTTGCTCAATCGGTTGAATCGGTTTCAAGAAACATCCCGAGAACGGATCACCAGTATAGCCTTCCAAACAGTAGCACTGTGGCCTATGATTTATAGCGCGGCACTCAGCATTAGATCCACAAGCTCCAACACATGGGTCGCGGCATTTTTGTTGAATGCAGGCAAGGTTGTTGGGACACTCATCATCTGAGGTACATTCAGGCCTACAGTTTGGTGGTCTTCCGATATAATCTGGCAGGCACGAACAAGCTGGTTGACCGGAGGCCAATTCACGACATTCCGCAAACTGACCGCAAGGTGATGGAACGCAAGGATTTGTCGGGGCCGGTGGCAAATATGCTGGCGTCTTGATTTCAGGGCGACAGCTCGTAAATGGATCCCCAATAGTTCCAGCAGGGCATGAACAGATGGGACTATGATTGACGACTTTGCAAGTTGCAGAAGCAGCACATGGTCCAGGGCAAGG
>JAQFYD010000214.1:0-24283 GCA_034694225.1 Bourletiella hortensis | reverse complement strand
TGATGGCTTACTATTGATTATGCACACAGGCATGCGACTACTGTGACGCTAATGAGGCAGGGAAGGCACATCCAGCAATATATGCCGTGGACGGAAGTGAAAGGTGGTGGCAGTCACCGCCTCTGTCAAGTGGTTTACAATATGAGAAAGTCAATCTGACCATTGACTTGGGACAAGTAAGTAGCTCTTCCTCTTATTTCCTACCATTTTACTCGTCCATTCGCTACTCTCATTAAACCAGTTGCTTTTCCCTCTGGAAAAATTATAAAAATGATATTAAATTCCACAAAGTTATTGGGATTTACCTGCAATGTGCAAATGTCATTCATTTTTTACATGCAAATAATTTACATGTTGATGAATATTCGAGGGGTGGTGATTTTCTATAACATTTTACTCCAGCATTATAAATAGCCTGAGAGCGGACGGGTATAGGACATAGTGAAAGAAAGAAGAGATAAAAGCCGGCTTGATGCTTAGCAGTAGTGTACTCATGAGGATGATATGCTCTTTACTCATGGGGAGGAAGTCGAATGTATAAGGAATGAATGGGAAGTCCGTCCATCCCAGCAGCAAACTTTTTATCAATCTTCTTCTTGATTCACAGAAACGTGTAGTAGTAGTAGCTATTCTCCATTACAGTGCAGCCATCCTCTTGCCGTTCAGTTTGCCTTTATTCCTAACCCTTTATAGCTCACAGGATGACTTCATCAATGAACCAATGAAATGATGTTATAAACTTGTGCAAAGTTAACACCATCGCCCTCCACCTTCCCATTTTTTGCCAAAATTGTGCAAGTCTGTCCAAAATTTATGAAGTTTGTCAAAAAATTCGACGACGTGTTGATGCACTTACAATTAGCCAGAGTTTGGCATGGAATGATAGCGTTTTAAATGTAACTTTCGGCTGAATTGCTAGGAATTCCATGTGGCATACGTATTCATAACCATGGCCAACTCTCCTCGACCTGCTGTGTGGATATTAGAAAGGTCAAAAGATTATGGGAAGACATATGAACCCTGGCAGTATTTTGCAGACTCTCCTGGGTAAGGCCATTGACTTTCCCCTGTCATTGTAGCGCGCATGAGGCCTAATTTTTACACATTTTAATTAAATATTTTAGCGAATGTGAAAGACTCTTTGGATCCGAAAGTTTAAGAGGAATAACAAGGGATGATTCTGTCATTTGCGACACGACACATTCAAAAGTTTTACCGTTTGAAGGTGGTGAGGTAAGTTATGATAATGATAATAATAATGCTGCTGTGTTTGAGAGTCGGAAAAATCAGCTGATCCGAAAACAACAATGATGATGAAACTGACCCTCTATTAGATTGTCGTATCCTTGCTCAACAATCGTCCCAGTGCAACAGATTTCTTCAGCTCGGAGGTGCTTCAAGAGTGGACCAGAGCCACAAATATACGACTTGCTCTGCTCAGAACAAAAACCTTGTTGGGGCATTTGATGTCCGTACGTGAAAGGGATCCTACGGTTACTCGACGGGTGGGTCTTTACCACAGCTTTTTATTACCTTGCGCACACACACTCACACGCACACAGGAACACATGGATCCAGTATATACACATTTATATATCATCCCTGTGTATGTTTTTGCCTTCTTTTTTGTAGTATTTCTATTCCATTAAAGACATCAGTGTTGGTGGTCGCTGCCGTTGCAATGGACATGCGGATCTTTGCGATAAATTGGATCCAAATAATGCACTTAAGCTCCTCTGCAGGTGTCAGCATAATACATGCGGAGATCAATGTGAACAATGTTGTCCGGGGTACAAGCAGAAACAATGGAAGACCGCAACGTATACTCATCCCTTTGTTTGCGAACGTGAGCATTTCATTTACAGATCAAGCCTTTCTTTGTACACCATGCATTACATACTGACGGGAGTTCGGTTATTTTTCAGCGTGCAATTGCTTCGGCCATAGTAATGAATGTGAATATTCGGAGGAAGTGGAAAGGAACCGACTGTCTCTGAATATTGAAGGCCACTATGAGGGTGGCGGTGTGTGTCAGAATTGTCGTGACAATACGGAGGGTATCAACTGTAACAAGTGCAAAGCTGGATTTTTCCGTCCTTATGGAAAGCCATTGAATGCAACGGATGCGTGTCAACGTAAGTGACACAATAATTCAAGTTCCTGAGGTCATGATCCAAAACATGAATTTTAAAGCAAACTTTTGTTGTTGCCGACATATTTTAGCTTGCCAGTGCGATCCGTTCTACTCGACCGGAAATTGCGAGGAAGGTTCAGGCCGATGCGAATGTAAAGCAAATTATCTGTCTCCAGACTGCGACAAATGTAGCGAAGGTTATTACGACTATCCAACTTGCCGTCCTTGTGATTGTAATAGCAATGGGACACGTGGAGGTATTTGTGAAGTTGGTGGTGGGCAATGTCCATGCAAAAACAACTTTGCAGGGACGAATTGTAACCAGTGTGCGGAAGGATTCTATAATTTCCCGGAATGTCTTCGTAAGTCCTTGTTTATTATCGTTTCCTATATTTACGGGAATAATTAGGAAAATTAAATCGATTTTGTTTGTACTTTTTGTAGCTTGCGAATGCGAGGACTCAAGCTCCGTCTCACCGGTTTGTAACCCAGAGGACGGGCAGTGCGAGTGTGAAAACAAATATGGCGGTCGGACGTGCGCTCAATGTGAGGATGGCTACTATGATTTCCCCGATTGCCAATGTAAGTGTGAACAAAATTAGAGTTAATTAATTATTATGACAAGACAAGATGTGGTTGAAGATGCTGTTTATGAAATTTAAGATTGCAACTGTGACGTACAAGGAACGAGGGAAGGGATATGTGACAAGGGCAGCGGAACTTGTTTGTGTCGTGAGGGTTATGGCGGACCAAGATGTGATCAGTGCTTACCTGGTTATTATGGCTATCCGGATTGTAGACTTTGTAATTGTAGCGCAGTCGGTAGCGCATCAACGGTTTGTGATGCAACCGGAAAATGTCCCTGTTTACCCAACTTTTCGGGAAGAGCTTGTGATCAGTGCAGAGCCGGGTTCTACAAATACCCAGACTGCCTTGGTCAGTAACATTTAAAACAGCTTTTAAAAACTTCATTGATCTTGACTGTAGAGATTAATAATTATTATTATTGCAGCTTGTGAATGCGACACTGATGGCTCTATGGGAGTCTCTTGTGATGACGAAGGGAAATGTCAATGTAAGCCGAATTTCGATGGACAGAGATGTACGGAATGTCGCGAAGGGTTCTATATCTTCCCACAATGTGAAGGTGATCATAATTCATTTTAAACATTTGTTTTAACCAGTTTATTCATTGATAGCACCGAAATGATTCTGTGTGTAGAATGTAACTGCGATCCCGCTGGGGTCATCGAAGAATTCCGCGGTTGCGGGGATACTCGACCTGGCGAGCTTTGTGAATGCAAACCTCGTGTTCAGGGTCGTATTTGCAATGAATGCAAGCCACTATTTTGGAATCTGCAGCAAGCCAATCCTTTGGGATGTGAAGGTAAGTATGAGTTCGGGAAAAAATAGCGAAACCAAATATACATCTGGGGTTCAATAATAATTATTCACAACTCTTGTCAGACTGCGAATGTCACATTCCTGGCGTTCTTGGCGGTGTGCAAGTATGTGAGGGGAAGAGTGGTCAGTGTCCATGTAAAACCAACGTGGGGAGTCGGCAGTGTCAAACCTGCGCCGATGGCTACTTTAACTTAACCATGGGGAATCTACTGGGATGCGACGGTATGCAGATAACAGAGTTTGAAAATTAATGAATTTTCCAAAGTATTAATTGGTTTCCTGTAACCGATGATGATGGAATTGTTTGAACGAGTAGATTGTAGCTGCGATGTGGGTGGAGCGATGCACAAAGTTTGCGACAAGGTCACCGGGCAATGTAGGTGCAGACCGAGGATCGATGGTCTCAAGTGTGAGAAACCTTTGAAAAATCACTATTTCCCCACCCTGCATCAGTACCAGTTTGAAGCTGAAGACGGCTTAACGCCTAGTGGAGGTCCAGTCCGATTTGCTTACGATGACAGTGTCTTTCCGGACTACTCATGGAGAGGCTATGCAGTCTACTCTCAACTTCAGGTAATAACAACGCAGAAAATCCAAAACGTCTTAAGCTTTCAATTATTGGTTCGTCTAGTTGAAACGTTGTACATTTCTGTTGAAAAATAGCCCCAAACCCACCACGAGGTTTACATTGAAAAGTCCTCCTTGTACCGAATGGTGCTTCGCTACATCAACCCCGGAGATCAGACCATATCCGGCGAAATTGTTGCCATACCTGACAATCCGAAAGATGATGAATTCCGTTATAAGGTCAAATTTGATCCCAAACCTGGACACAAACCCTCATTCCTGACAGTCTCACAAACCGGCAATGTCCCTGCACCATTTGTACTAAACACTGGAAGATGGCGATTTGACATTAAGAACAGCCAGTATCTCCTCATTGTAAGTTATGTTTTCTGAATGTTTCTGAACTTCAAGCGCTGTTCTATAGAATTGTGAATGTAACTCATTGAAAATTTTAGGATTACTTTGTCCTACTGCCCGAAGCATATTATGAAGGCTCCATTTTGCAAACTCCGGTTAGCGAGCCATGCATGCTGAATACAACGAACACGAGGAAGAAGGAAAACTTAATTATTCCGGATGAATGTGTCCTTTATACGTATCCTCCGCTTATTCGGTTCGACTCTGTCCTTGGAGTGGACAGCTACGTGAAGGAAGGGGATGATCGTTCAGACCCTCTCATCTTTTACAGTGATCATAATGTGTTAAAGGCCTTGAACTTACCGTCTGACCGACTGGTTGTGCTGTCACCTCAGCAGAGAGAACTTGAATTTGACTTGAATGTGGCTAAAGGCGGACGCTATGCATTGGTACTGGAATACTTCACACCCCGAGGTGCAAATGTGACTAAGGTTGAGGTCGAGACCACCTCTAAGAAAGGTATGTAATCATTAATGATAACGCGTATTAGCAGCCAATTATTGCAAATTCGTGTGCCATTCTGCAGGAACAACAAAGGGACAGGCCCATTTATACAACTGCAAACATGCAACACCTTGCCGCCAGGTCCTTACCACACCAGAAGGTGAAGTTCAAGTGTTCAGATTCGACCAGAGTACTATCAACCTGAAGCTTGGAGTAAGGACTACAACATCATGTTATTTAACTAACTCTCTGATAGTACCCATTTAATGAGGTTTTTGCTCACAGGTCCCAGAAAATATTACTGATAGGATTGCAGTAAATCGAGTGACTGCCATTCCCTTGGGCAAATGGTCGCTGGATTACATCCGTCCAAAGGCTTACTGTGTGATGAAAAATGGGACCTGTGCTCAGACTAATTATGAATTACCGCCGGACTCTGTTAAGGTCGAGGCAGAAGTTAACGCTCCTGATCGCGTCCTGGCTGAGGCCATGCTTCCTCCTGGAGTTTCCAATAAGAGTGTGATCATATTGGATGACGCAAGTAGAACCATCGAAATTAACGGAAGGGTGCCATACCCAGGATATTACACATTCCTCGTCCATTATCTTCAACCGGAAAATCCAGGTAACATCAGAGACTAAGTAAAACTCTGTCGCCCGCCACTCTTTATTATAACTTATTTAACTTGTTTTCTTAAACAGATTTCTCCATGGAGGTTTTGATTCAGAATGGCCAGCACTACGAAGCACACGCTCCAATTTCTTATTGTCCGTCGACGGCTGGTTGTAGATCTGTCGTCAACCAAGAAGACAAGAATAACAAATTTTATTTGGATAGCAACTTTGATCTGACACTGAAATCACCAAAGAGCGTTTACATTGATTATATTGTGGCTGTACCAGCCTCCGTTGAGGATTACGACACGTCCGGACAAGTGTCCCAATATTTGGCGCCACTTCCACTGGATCAAACAGCCCGATTCATTACGGAGTGTGGCAAGAATCACATGTATTTACCTTCCAACACCAGCGGTAAGGCTTCCTAAAAGTTCTGTTGAATCACATATTGAAGAAGTTGGCTCACGATTCACTGTTTTTGTGTTTTGTATCGCAGATTTCTGTCGAGAATCCGTTTTCTCTATTACGGCGGAATACAACGATGGAGCACTGCCTTGCCAGTGTGATGTGCTGGGTTCGTTGGATTTTGAATGTGAGCAGTTCGGTGGTCAGTGCAATTGCAAACCAGATATCATTGGTCGACGTTGTGAAAGATGTAAGACTGGCTACTATAATTTCCCCAATTGCGAGGCTTGTAACTGCCCGTCGACTGCCCTCTGTGATCCCGAAACTGGTGAGGAGAATTACTGAATGGCGCATTTTTCATAGCCGAAAATCTGTGCTAATTAAAAGTCCCGTAATCCCAGGTGAATGTATCTGCCCTCCGAGGGTCACTGGAGAAAAATGTGACACTTGCGAACCATTAACTTATGGATTTGATCCACTTATTGGATGCGAAGAATGTGCCTGTAGTCCTCTCGGAGTCGAAGGAGGAAACCAACAGTGTGACCTACTTAACGGAAGCTGCCCGTAAGTTCCCAAAACTCGCATAGATTTCGTGAGAAAATTTGCGGTTTCAACAATGGTTGGTGTGGTAACAGATGCCGACCAAATATCATTGGACGAACTTGCGATCGCTGCACACCCGGTTACTGGGCGTTCCCGTACTGTCAGTTATGTGGCTGTGACCTGAGAGGAACAACGTCCGACATCTGCCATCAGGATACTGCTGAATGTTTCTGTAAGCATAACGTGGAGGGACGAAACTGTGACACTTGTAAAGTCGGCAGCTTTAATTTGCAAGAAAAGAATCCACAAGGCTGTACCAAATGTTTCTGCTTCGGCAAGACCACACGTTGTAGCTCAGCCAACCTTTTCTGGACTGTTGTGACGGCTCGAAAGCAGGACATAACTAGCGTCATTGTTGACCCATTAAAGAATCAAGTGATTGAGTTGGTTTCACCGGAAGTTGAATTCGAAGACTCATCAGCTAGCTCTGGTGAATTCACTCCGTCCTATTTACCCGAGGATACCATCCCTCCGGGCAATGAGTCCAGCATTCTGTACTTCAAAATTGCTCTTCCGTCCAATCATTTGGCTTCTTATGGTGGGAAGCTCAACTACGTTGTTGTATCAGATCCTGAGGAGAGCGAAGGTACACCGAAACGATTGTGATCTACCCGCTGGAAAAGGGCATAATGCTGAAAATTGAGTTTTTCTGAGTTTAGATCGTGAATCTCTGAGTGGCCCCGATGTAATCTTGGAAGGTCAAGAATTAGCTCCATCCTCGAACCTCATTCGCCTCATGCACTATGCAATCGACCATGTAGATGGAGACAATGCAATGAAAATGTCTTTGGAGATCACAGAAGAGAACTTTATGGTCCCTAGTCCTACAGGTGGATTGGTTGCTGCGACGAGAGACCAAATCATGGTAGTCTTGAAAGAACTGAGAGCTATTTATGTTCGCGCTGCGTACTGGAAACGTACACGCGAAGTCAAGTAATGTCCAGATCTGTCAATAGTTTCATTCCTTTTCTCCAAGATACTGAAATGGTCGTTTTGATTCGGTTTAGATTGAGTTCATTCGGCGTAGAAATCGGCTCAGAGCAGTTTGAACCTGATGACTACAATCATGCGCTTACTGTAGAGCAGTGTCAATGCCCACCCAACTACCAAGGTTTATCATGTGAAGAGTGTGCTCCGGGCTATTACCGATCAACTGCAGGGCCATTTGGAGGGTTCTGTGTTCCATGTCAATGTAATGGACACTCCGATCGGTGTGATCCTGTCTCCGGCGTCTGTCTGGATTGTCAGCATAGTACTCGGGGAGAACACTGTGAGATGTGTGATGTTGGTTACCATGGCGATGCTACTGGTGGAACTCCATTTGACTGTCTCATCTGTGCTTGTCCACTGCCTGTGGAATCTAACAAGTACATCCCCTCGTTTTTCAGTACAAGCTTTTAGATACTTTCGCAAAATTTAATAATTTATTTTTATTACTTACAGCTTTGCCACGAGCTGCGAACTGTCACCAGGCGGCGATGAAATTTCTTGCGAATGTAGAGAGGGTTACTTTGGCCAGCGTTGTGAATCCTGCGCTCCTGGTCATTATGGAAGACCAGAATCTCAGGGTAAGTTAGCGGTTGCTTAACAATTTCAAGCGAAACAGATAGCTAAATTTTCAATTAATATTTTAGGAGAATACTGCAAACCTTGCGACTGCTCGGATAATATCGATGTGACTGACCCCAGAGCCTGTGACACGGTCACTGGTCGCTGTATATTATGTATGAATCACACTGCCGGGGAGAAATGTGACATTTGCGAGAACTTCTTCTATGGTGATGCTGTGGATGCTAAAGACTGTAGAAAATGCCCCTGTAACGAGTGTGGTACGGAACACTGTAACCATCGGACTGGTGACTGCCAGTGTCTTCCGAATGTTATTGGTCTCAATTGTGACCGCTGCCGTGCGGACCATTACGGAATGGCCCATTGCAACCGTACTGGTTGTAAGGCCTGTGAATGTGGCCCTGCGTCCGAATCCACCCAATGTCACGACGTGACTGGTCAGTGTGAGTGCAAACGTGGTGTGACGGGAAAGAGATGCGACCGGTGTGCGCCAGGATTTTATAACTATTCTGAAGATGGATGCATTCGTGAGTGTTTTGCACTTAAATTGATAAGATTTCAGGTCAAATATATGATGTTTTTATGCGTCTGCCAGCTTGCGAATGCAATCAGGACTATGCCATCGGTGTTGGCTGTGATCCTCAAACCGGTCAGTGTTCATGTTTGCCCGGAGTTGTGGGTGAAAAATGCGACCGTTGTCCGTACAGATGGGTACTCATTGAAAACTTGGGATGCCAACAGTGCGAATCATGTCATCATCAACTGCTGGACTCAACAGATGCCATGGCAGCCATACTTGATCCCGTTAAAATGGAGTTTGATGTAAGATCATTTGGTTATTATAAATTTAAATTGAAATTCGTCTCGGTTGGTATGGAAACTAAACCATTAGAAATGCAATTTTTACTATAGAACGTTGCTGTCAGCTATTTCACAACGCAAAGATTAGCCTATTTTAATAACACGGCAGCCATGTTGGAGCCCCTCATTCCTCGAGGTCAAGCTGGAGTAGATCTTGGACCCTTCTCCAGTGCCGTCGAAATGCTAGAACAGGACTCAAAATCTTCCAAACAGAAGGTATACTCATCGTTCTCACTCCCTTGTTTCATTATTTTCTGGTGCTGTTATAATCTATGTTCATTTAGGTTGACATCAACACGGCCAGCTTGAGAGAGAAGGCGAAAGCAAGTAACAAGCTGCGCGAGAAATCTGCTGAGGTTGAAACTAAAGTACAAGAAGCTGTGGCAAAGGCTAAAATGGCAGTCTTTGAGACTCAAGACCTGATGAAGGGGCTTGTACCAGACGAGAAAAGTATGTCACAACAGTCCCATTCTCCATGCTTTTTTGCGTTATCTCGGTGATAACAACAGCTTGTAACTTTTCTGCCAGTTTCTAGTCCACAAGTGGATGCAGCCCGAACCGAAGCTCAGGCCATTGTAGATAACTTGAACAACGTGCTGTTCAATGCATCTGAAGCGGAACAAGAGCAGAATAATGCGGAAAAAGCTTTAAGAGATATCAGGGACTACGTTGCTCCCGTCAAGCTTATTACCGCCGAAGTTAGGAAGGATTCAGAGAAAATGGCTCAAATTAAGAACAAACTCAAGGATATTAGGAACCAGACTGATTACAGTTTACAAACTGCCCGCAAAGCCAATGCCATTTCGAAGGAAATTAGGTAAATTTTTACCTTTGTTTCTTTGAGTATCACGAAATGTTCACATTATCATGCTGCAAACAGGGACGCCAAGTATCCAAGCAAAATTGACCTACTGGAAGACAAGGCTGATAGTATGACGGAAAATCTTGGCAATGCCACCGCTACCAACGACCTCACAGAGCCAATTATCAATGATCTCGACAACTCGCTCAATGCGCTTGGTAATTTCTCAAATTATACGCATACATGTCACAGTTTTAGATTTAACTAGCCCGCATTTATAATGTTCCTTTACAGAAACAGTCTACGGAAAAGTACAAGAATTGCACGATCCGCTGGAAGAAAATGCAGAAAAGCTTCGGGATGAACTTCAAAACAATCGCAATACAATCCGAGAGAGTCAGGAGCACGTACAGAGACTGAGACAGGAAGCAAAGCGACTGGAAGGGCAGTTGGATGATACTAAAGCCAAATCAAACAAATCCATCTCGGCTGCTACCGCATATCAGAACATTATTGATGCCTTGGACGATGCCCTGAGGGAGGCTGAGCAGGCTGAAAGCAATACTGAGAATGCAACGGCAATGGTGAGCACTAAACCGTTCAGAATCCTTTCGTTCTTGTATTTGGAAATATAAATAAAAATAATTGATGGCAGGTGAGGGAAGTAGAAGAGTTATCCCGCGGTGCCCAAGAACCATCCACGAACCTCCTTGCACTGGCAAAACAGTCCGAAGTTAACGTGGATGAGATGTTGAGGATACCCCTTGCTGACGCCAAGCATGATATCAGCAGGATTTCCAATTCATCAGAACAGACCAGTTCTGCATTAAATAGCATTGACAAGTTAGTACTGAATTGATTCAATAGGAATTCCAAAGGACATAATTGATGACCTTATGTAACTTGTCACAGAGCCCTTGATAGACTGTCGCAAGTGGGTGACCCACAGGAAGTAGAAAATTCCAAGGAAAGAGCTTCAGAAGCTATAGAAAGAGCACGAGAAGCCTTAGAAAGTGTTGATAGCGTCATCCAGAACCTGCCCAGGGATACTGAACGGGCCCATAAACTCCCAATTACGGTGAATGATCTGAACGAGGGAGTGAAAGTATCTGATCGACAGTGTAAGCTAATTTTTCCTCTCATGAACAAACTTCTTGATTGGTATGAAATTTGATTCAGCTGTCGTTGCAATTTTTCACAGTGAACCAAGCCAGAGACTCAATCCCACTATCAGAAGCCATCAGCGAGAGCCTTCAAACAAAGAAACCCGAACTGGACGAGCAAAAAATTGATATTGCGACTAAACTGGATGACTTGCGAGCCAAAGTTGCTGCCGCACGTGAGCAAGCAAATCGCGTCCCAGTAGGGGTTAACCTCGATCAGCAGTCGTTGCTCTTGCTGGACAACCCGCAGTCGCTGGACTCGCAGCAGACACAAACGAAAATGTCAGTTCATTTCAAAACTCCTGAGCCAGATGGTCTGATTATGTACCTGGGTAACGAGGAAGGAAGGAAGGGAGAGGTATGGCAGCTAAATTGCGTCATCATTTCATTCCTTTGTGGATGCATCTGGAGTGTATTTTTTATTGGTTCGATTTCCAGGAAGACTTTTTAGCCCTTGAAGTTGAAGGTGGCTACCCTGTCCTCACAATGGACTTGGGATCTGGTCCCCAAAAGATCCGAAATTCTAAATACGTCGCGGACGATCAGTGGTACAAAGCCAGTGTGGACAGAGTTGGGAAAACTGTTCGATTTACAATCTCAGAAGAGGACCAAAACCAGCAAATAACCGAGTACCCAAGTGAGGGATACATTCAAGGACCAAAGTCTCTGTTCAATGTGGATAGGAATTCATCCAAACTGTATGTGGGCGGGATCCCTCCTGAAGAAGTTAAGAGTCCCGTGAGACATACCAGTTTCCGAGGTGTGATTGAAGATCTTGTCATTGGGGATGAAAAGGTTGGATTGTGGAACTTCAAGGAAGGGCAAAGTTTGAACCCAGCTTATGAAAGGTAAGAATTATAGCTTATGCTTGAACTAATTCTGCGCATCTGCGTAATGAAAATAGTCTCACCATGTAATGGTCCTTTGACAGAGACCGTTTCGTCGATTTACGACCCCAGACTGGTTTGAGATTCCAGGGGAATGGTTATGCCATCTTGGACAGGACGCCATATCGCTTCAAGGAACAATCGGCTATTCGATTAAGCTTCCAAACCCGCTCACCAACCGGATTACTCTTTTTGGTCGGCCGAGGACGCAAGTATCTCTCAATTGAACTGCGAGATGGCAAGCTAGTATTCCAGTTCGACCTCGGATCCGGTCCTGCGACTATTCAGACTATCAGTAGTTACAACGATGGACGCTGGCATCAAGTTGACGCTGTAAGTTTTCCTACTTTACAAGGCCCTCCAGTGAAATCAGAAATGCTAAAGTTGTACGTAATTTCGGATACAGGTACGATCAAGAAACACGGGAGCTCTGCATGTCGACAATAGTGGAAAGGGTCAAGTGACCAGTCCCGGATCACAAACATCTTTGGGCGTGTCTGAATTTATGTACTTTGGTGGTTACCCTGGCCAACATAGTTACCCTACAGTGACTCAAAGAGCCTTTGAAGGATGTATTGATAATGTAACCGTGGATGAGAAGCCGGTTGATCTGACTCAGGCTGTAGAGACAAGATATACTCTTGTAGGCTGCCCATCCGCCCAGTTTGACCAAGTCATTGCCACTTTTGGTGACTCGGGCTATGTGCAGCTTTCACCTGCTGACCTCCCACGTACACGTAAGTTACTTTTCTTCCAGTTGAATTTAGCCTTTTGTTTCCATGGTAAATTGATACACCTTTTTCGGTTCTTTTTCCCACAGCGGAAGACACCTTCGAGCTGAATATGCGAGTGAAAACAAATGACAGCGAGGGTCTTGTGTTCTATGGTGCCAATTCTGATCAGTCAAGTGTCCTCTCTGTGTCCTTATTCGACGGCTCTCTTTACGTACAAACAGAGCCAGGCGGCACTCAAGTTAGGACCGACCCTATCAACGATGCCAACTGGCACGTTGTGACCGTGACAAAGGATAGGAACAAGCTTCATGTTAATGTGGATGATGACCTGGATTACATGGAAGAGGACGGCGCTGGTCCAGTGTACATTACTGATTCCGGCTCTCAGCTCTATTTTGGAGGTCATCCGCCAGACTACACTATCCGTTCCGACTCTGTCAAAGTTGACAGCGGCTATACCGGTTGCCTTGGTGATATCAACGTTAACGGGAAGAGGATTAATTTTACAAATGCAGTTGTCAAGGATTCGAGCATAAGCCCTAAATGCCTTGCTGGAGTACCTTCAGAACTGTTAGTGGCCGAGGACATTGGCATGACAAATAGAGGTATACCTGAAGAGGAAGAAGAGGGTGGTGCGGCTCCGCCTGTTAGACAGGAAACTACAACTACTACTACTACTACAACCACCACAGCAGCTCCACCTCCACCACCGCCACCACCCGAAGTGGTAGAAGAAATTGAAGAAGTAGAAGAGGTTGAATATGTTGAAGAACCTGAACCGACGGAACCAGCAAAGAGACCAGCAGAACCAACGAAACCTACGCCTACACCATTCCAACAATGCGCCCTGCCATACAGAGAATTCGAAGAGAGTGAGGAACCCGTTTCCATGGAAGAAGGGGTTAGGTTTGGAAATTACGAAAAGACCTCCCGAATGGAATTCACTGTCACTGATGGCGACAAGACTCGTTCCATTTACTCCATCCAATTCAAGACATCAGCACCTGATGGCCTTATTTTCTTCCGGTCTGATTTCGTCAAAGCTGATTTTGTTGCCCTGTTCATGAAGAAGGGCTATCTTCATTTTGCTTTCGACTCTGGCTCTGGAGCTGCTTTCTTAAACTCCACCAAGACGCTCAATGACTCTAACTGGCATACGGCGGAATTCACACGCAACCTGAATCAAGGGGAATTGATTGTGGACGGTGTCCCCATGGCCACGGGAACATCCCCGGGCAGTACTACGGATATTAATGCTGGAAATACGCTCTATGTTGGAGGATTACCACCGAACGCCTGGGGCAAACATTTAACGGCGAGGAAGCTTCTTAGCGTCGATTCAGCATTTAGAGGTTGCCTGAAAAACTTTTTGATTCGGGATAGACCACCAGGACCATCTACAGTGGCATACTCAGTAGAACCTTGCCGTGATAATGTAGAACCAGGATACTTCTTCTATCCTAACTCAGGATACTTGAAATTAGGTAAACTTTTCCGGCCAGGTTACCTGTCGCCGCTGCTCTCAGACGTGGCCATTAATGTGCGAATTTTTGTTTGGTTTTTACAGGTAATAGGTTCCAAGTTGGGCTGAACATTAAGATTTCATTAAGTATCAAACCAAGGCATCCATCAGGTTTAATCTTGGCCGTGCATGGAAACAAGGATTACATTGTGCTTCAGATGATCAATGGAACGGTCAAATTCACAGTAAACAATGGTCACGGTCCATTTTCCAGCACCTTCTCCGCCTCCGGACCATTTGATCTTTGTGATGGAAACTGGCACACTATAGTTGGTACGTAAACGTCGGAAACTATCCGAAATCGCTGTCAGGATTGCCGCCGGGATGTTTCTAACGTTTTTTGTATTTTTTTACAGCCACAAAGAAAAAGCATGTGGCTACTTTAGCAATCGATAGTGAACATGCAAACGTTGGCTTGGGAGTTTTGAAGAGTCAAGCAACGGATACACAGCATCCGTTGTACCTGGGTGGTCAACCCAATCCGAATGCACCTGGTGTGGAAACTAACGAGCAGTTTGTTGGCTGCATTAAAGACTTTGTTATTCAAGGCCGTAAACCATTTAAATTTTCTTATGAATCTATTCAAGGCCGCGTGGCGGTTCACAGTTGTCCAGTTGATTAATTAGTTCTTCCTTTGTTTGTTTCTCTACTATCTGTGACTTTAGATATAATTATTATATTTCTGTCATTACCACGTACTTATTATTATTACCATTCTGTTAGTCCAGTCACACTCACTACAACGTCTTTGTTATATGAGCTTTCATAATTTTATTTACTATTGTGGATAATAATTATTTAAATTTAAATTCTCACTAATTTCACCAAAAGTTGTCCTGTTTTTTTTCTAGTTGAAAGAATTTTAATGAATATTACAATGTACTCGTTTGATTGTGTGTACCATAATAATATATAATGTGTAATTATTGTTACTATTATTATTTTCGCGCGTGCGATTCCGAGACAATTATCATGACATGAGTGATGGAGCAATACGTAGTCAATTAAGAGCGAACAACATAAGTATATGGCATTGTATGACAGTAAAACAAAATCTGGAAATAAAATTAGCTTTCCATCTACATTAGTTGTATATCCTTCTCCATTATTATTTTAGCTCTGTTGAGAATTATTGGTCGCTTATTAGCGGGCAAGATCTGCAAAGATTTTCGTGAAAAGTATTTCGTGAAACGATTTTGAGCAAGTTTGCGATGTTCTGTGGAAGACAAAGTGGCGCAGGCGCAAATGGACAGAATCGGTCGTCAGGGTCAAGTGGAGCGAAAGTTTAAAATTCGTCCTTACAATAATAAGAGGCATAAACATTAGAAATTCAAGAGGGTGAGATAGATTTCACACTTGAATTGCCTCAGGAGGATTAAAAAATAAATGGATTATGCCTCCTGTATTGTAATCCATATGTAATTTAATTCCTGTCAACTTTGTAGTTTTTCCATTAAATGTCCTTTGTGGTGTTGGTGATAACTGATTACGTAAGTGTACTCGACTTTATGGTTGCTCAGGAGACTCATCATCAGCTGTAGCTAACTCCTCTGAATGCGTTAGAATTATATATTTCATGTGTGAAACCACATCGCACAAACATTAGGGAGGTAAGTTATAATATGTGTTTGTCGTACGTTGTTATAGTAAATTAGTTTATGAATCGATGACGGGATTGGGGGTAGTAATGTGAATTTTGGAATTGTTGTATTGTTGAGTATAGGTGAAATCCGGTATAGGATTCGGGTGGTGGTGGTGTTGTAAGATTCGTTGGAGTAGGATTTATGGGAGCTAATTCAGTGACCCCGCGTATTAGGGGAACAGTGGAAGAAGCGGAATCAAGTTTACAGTCATTGGCAGGTAGACAACAACGTCAGCAACAACATCAACACGGGGCTATGATGGAATCGGATTTTGATGAATCAATGGATGGGTCCTCGTCTGATTCAGATGCAAGGAATGCTGAAGACCTTATATCCGTCTTTCAAGTCCTAATACGAAAGTGAGTTTAGAACATTTTCTGTCTTGTATAGTTTAATAGGTAAATAGATAAAGTCGCTAATCATTGTAATATTGTAATAAATTATTATATAGTGGACAGATACATATTATGAGTTCAGGAGACGAATCGGATGATGTAAGCTACAGTCCTACACATCGAAAAGCCAAGGCTCCTCGTTTGACATACAAACCTGATTTGGACAATATACAAGTGAGTTATATGCATTTGTCGTGTCATGCTCAGCCTGTCACGCAGCTGAACATGTGTCAGTATGATGACGGTGTCGGAATTTTTTAGCAAAATGACATTGATCTCCAAATTCGACATGCTGTGGGCCTCAGCTCAAGGTTCCCGAACACACTACCGCAGCTTCTTCTTAACCGACAAGTGAGTTAAATTGGAGGGACGGCATTAAAAGAAAATTCGAATTTGTAGAATGTGGTGATGTCATTGGTGTGTTGGTTTGATGATATAGCTTGGAAATGTTGCTCAGTTTAATGGGCTTGATGCGCCTCACCGGCACCTGGTCTCATCTCGGTTTCTTCCAAATACAGTGAGAAAAATTGCCAACTATGGTCATAAAGCCTTTTGTGGCTTGTATTCAAAATCCGGTGATATCTTTCTTAGTGCGTCACAAGGTAAGCTTTTCCCGTTTTATCGGCTTTTCCG
The DNA here is from genome assembly GCA_034694225.1 of Bourletiella hortensis. Lineage (NCBI taxonomy): Eukaryota > Metazoa > Arthropoda > Collembola > Symphypleona > Bourletiellidae > Bourletiella > Bourletiella hortensis. Next base: position 7,482 of record JAQFYD010000214.1, on the reverse strand, counting down.
CAATAACTACTAGCGAGGCATGTCCAGCAAATGCTTGTATGATCCAGTGAGAAATTTCACCGGAATTGGTGCATAAATTCCATTTCCTTTTTACAGATCGTTACATCCGCATTTATGACACAACTAGGGGCCAATTCAAACTGTTCAAATCTATTCAAGCACGAGATGTTGGATGGAGTGTACTTGACACTGCTTTCAGTCCAGATGGACGCTATGTAGTGTACTCGAGCTGGTCCGAATGCAGTAAGTCTACCCACGTTATTTAGTATTCAGACATTCCAAGCCTTTGTCGGTATTTCCTTTAACGTGGGTGTTGAACTTTTAGTACACATCTGTAATATTTACGGGGATCGAGAAAGGCATGAGTCTTTATGCCTCTGCCCTGACAACAGACGTTTCTGCATTTTTTCACTCGTTTTTTCTGATGATGGCAATGAAATCTTGGGCGGTGCTAATGATGGATTCCTCTACGTTTACAACAGGGAGAGTAAATCCAGAGTCTTAAAGGTAAATCTTTTGGTTGGGTGGTAATCAATGAGTTACAGGCCTGGGTTTCAATTTTTTGTCTTCTTTCTAGATTGAAGCTCATGCGGACGATGTGAATAGCGTCGCCTTTGCTGATGAAACTTCCAACATTTTGTTTAGCGCTGCTGACGATGGCCTTTGCAAGGTATTGACTTTGATCACATTTGTGAAAATTGAAACACGTAGTATTGTAATTGACAATATTCCAGGCCTGGGACAGACGTACCTTAAGTGAAGCAGATCCAAAGCCAGTAGGTACCATGGCAGGTCACATCGATGGCATAACCTACATTGAACCAAAGAGAGATGGGCGTTATTTGTTGACAAATTCCAAAGATCAATCCATTAAACTTTGGGATATGCGGAAGTTTTCAACAGGAGATGCAATTCGGAATACAAAGAAAGCTGTGAACGAACATAATTGGGACTACCGTTGGCAACGTGTGCCAAAGAGATGTAAGTTTTTCTACGACAACTGTCATCATGGTTCATCTGTCCGTAGCCTAGTTACTACTATCATCTGTTTGTATTTGTCTCTTGCAGTGTGCATCCCACGGGAACCAATCGAAGGAGACACATCTGTGATGACTTATCGAGGACACAGCGTCCTTAATACTCTGATCCGCTGCCGTTTTTCTCCACAGTTTTCCACAGGACAGCGTTACATTTACACTGGTTGTGCAGCTGGACGCGTAGTTATTTATGACGTTCTCACTGGGAAGATAGAAAAAGTGTTGAAAGGGCATCGTGCATGCGTCCGTGATGTATCTTGGCATCCCTACCGTCCTGAACTTGTCAGCACATCTGTGAGTACCAAACAGCCCTTCGCAGTCTGTCAGTCTTAGTTTCAGAAAAGCATTCAGTCCATTACAATAACGTTTTTCAATCAATTTTAGTGGGACCACACAATCGGGTTATGGACCTACGAGGGTGAACACAGCCTTGATTTGGAGGACGATATTCAAGGGATTGAAGCTTCGAATCTACCCCTGAAAAAGTATAGCCTTCGTCGTAGCAATCGACTTGCAGAGAGAGAAAGGAAACGTGAGACATCGAAAACTCCTGCTACTGATGCCAGTCCGTGAACAAAAATAATCATAAATGTATTACTTACTTTTTGAAAACCATTATCCATTATCAGTTAACATTCGTTTTGATGATTATATATGACGCAGTCAATCAGCATTTTTCTTCAGTTATATTACATTGTTATTATTATTAGTTCGTATATTGTCTTGTCTTCGGAACGTTCACAAATATTATATGCGTATGAATAAAGAACGAGAGAGAGTATTGTGATCAAATTTGACGAATGAAATTTTTTTGCGTGAATCATATTTATTTATTCTACCGTTACCCTAATCAGTACGAGTTGCATTGAAGAAAACTTACATCTATAACAAAATTATACTAACCAGGACCGGATGGGCGATACAACATCATCATGATTGATCATACGCGAACGCGTGTATTGTCTAATAACAGGAATAAGTTGTAAAAAAATTAGTGACAGTTATTATCATCTTGAGAAAATAAATATATAATTCGCATATAGTACTGTTGAGCACAACATTAAAAACATGATCTTACAAATTGTTGCATTCCGAAAGTCAACATCACTCGAGACTTTAAAATATTCATAGTTTCTATCATAAAAATCCATCATTTCTTGGCTCGTATGAACAATAATAAAAATACAATATAGGAATGTGTGTACAAAATCATAACATTTTCTATGGCTCAAGTAACTTGCATCATCATCATTACCATCATCATCATGCGAGATGAACTGAAAAACAAACATTAACTCTTAAACTTGGGCTATCTTCTCCTGCTCTACATTTTGAATTCAGAACAATAATAACAAAAGACCATATCATCATCCAGTAATTTAATTACACTGTGAAACAATAGAAGTACAACCATTTTCATAGCATCTGCCAACGTTGGAGCGTCCTCAGTTGTATAGTTGTTTTCCTATCATCTTTCTTCCAATGCCCAAGGGTTACATCATCATCATGAAAACATCTAACTTATCTTCTCATTGTCTCATCTTCTACTTCCTCATAGGATTTCTTCATTTACACTCATCTCTTCTTCACGAAATAGTTCATTTTTACCAAAATTAACACCTAAAGTACTCACCATTTTCTTCGACTCGGGGAAACAACGTTACATGTATGTATCTCGCTTGGAAACCTTTATCATAGTAGAGTTTATGGCATATAGCAAAATTTTCTGGCTATTATTAATAATCATAAAGCATTTTTTCTTTCATTATTTCAGCAATAACAGAGATGCTATTGTGTCATCTATTTAACAAATTAGCTGTACAACATGGCGGATTGATTTCTCCATACACAACAACACATTGCATTATACACTAATGATTAACAGGATTTACAGTTTTTTGCATTTTTTTGGTGTAAAAAATAACAATAGTATTTATGGAAGAAGAAAACATAATACACATTGTCCCCGCAGATTAGTTACATTTATAGAGTGACAGAGGAGTTAAAGACTTAAGAGTTACTATGTATTATTACTATAGCAGGGATTTTTGAAGGGTTAGCGTAGCTACTTATAGACCATTCACGGCATAGGAATTTCATGGTTTCTTTTTAATGATCTCGTCCTATTCAAGAGGGATGAGGGACGGACCATTTACAAAAAACATTATTTAAATAAGTTAAAAATAATAATTCTACTACTAACAATAGGCGTCTAGTATCTACTTCTGTGAGAGCGTACAGATCGACTCCAATCGACGGACCCAGAGTCATTCATGTTCAAATTGCTATGGTGATGATGGTTGTTCATTCCATGATGGTGGTGGTGATGATGATGATGTTTACGTGGAAGAGCGTCCTGAACAATGATTTCTGCATCTCCACGCATACCCTCAATAGAGGATAGTCGGCTTCTATAATCTAAAGTGTCCTTGGTCCTCCTTCCCTTGTCGTTATTAGTGATTGTACTGGAGGCAGTGTGTGGTCCCCCGGTGGCAGCTAAAGAATCCCAGGCACGACGGTATAAGCGTCCCAAACCGGCATCAGAACCAGAATCTACGGAAGTGATTGTGTGACTGTCCGGTGAGCCCCGATGACGCTCGTGCTTCCCACTGGCTTGACTTCTGCAATTTTCATTAAGAAATCCCAATTATTTTAACCTGCTTAACACCAAAATCATTCTGCTGCCCTGTGCAGTGCTATACCCCAAAAGCAATATTATAATTTTATTAATGACCACCCACAAAATGATCACTTTACATTGTACAAGAACTACCCGCGCTGAATAAACAAATGTAATTTATTCATTTTTGCATTGCATATATAGAGCATTCACCGTGTGTGTTGTGAATGAATACAATTGATTGGGTGCTGCCGTGCAAAATATTTGTGCTGCTGTTGTTGCTTTAGCACCTTTTTTACAGGTTCTTTTCCTACTTATTACGTGCCTTTTCAAGGTGCATTATTTAAAAGAATTCATGTGTGGCTAGCTCTAAATTTATGCGTGTTCAAACTGTGATGCACGAAGTGCAAATATCTCAAGCCTAATAGAAGAAATATTGTGCTTCCATATTGGAAAAAATTAAATATCACTTGCCTCAATGGCATCTCATATTATTCCCTTCCCTAAGGACATTTTTATAGTGCAAGCCTCTCCCTTTGAGGAAAATATAGGGCGGGTTATATTGTTATTATTTACATATTAAAATATTTTGGCACTTGAGCTGAGCAGAGGATAATAAAAATAATAATAAAGCTCTGAATTATTATTGTCATCTATTTTTAGCTCTGTTCAGAAAAATAACCCGCCCATTTCCTACAATTTGGTGAGTCCAAATATCGTCTTCCTACTGTTTGGTCAGGGAATGGTAAGGCAAGTAATGTGAATAGCTTTGATTCACTTTTCTTGTTCTTCCCTGCTGGGGATGCTGGGATTTGTACTTCAGGTAGACGATGATGATGATGCTGAGCAGCTGTCGTTACAGGCGGGTAAGGTTTTCTTCTTTCATCACTAAATTATCATTAGGAATTTATATATATTTTCCATGAAATTCTCATTTAGGACACAGTTGAGACTGGCTAATACAAAAGAGTAAGTAAACAAAAAGGGCCACTGCGGATGCAATGCGATTTATCATGGTTTCCTTTCAGGTCTGTTCTTTTAGGAGGCATAACCATTGAATTTTCATGTTTATATAGGCGCGTCTATTGTTATTTATATTTTAATAAATAAAAAAGTAAATAAAATTATTCTGTAGCTTCATCTTACCTCCTGATGAGCAGAACGATGCAGAGGACGATACCCGCAAGGAGCATTATACCAGCAAAGACACCAAGAGCAATTATGCCACCTGTAAACGAAAAATACATATAAATTAACCTGCAAAATAATAACAGAGTCCTCATGCCGGTGCCGCCGCCCTTTACTAAAATCAACTTGTATCCACCTGCCCCTATTCTTTTTTCAGTAAAAAAAGAAATAAAATACAAACATATGACTGCATGAATAACCAGCTACAATAGAAGACAAAGAAGATAAACAACAAGAACAGTAGTAGCCAGGAATTCATTGTGTTCTGTGTGCAGTTTTTGAAAAAAGGAAATAATATAATGCTCATCCTCCTCCATTCATTTCTTTTGCGGTTTAGGAGGAAAAAGCCTTGATTTTTTAGGAGGACGACGGATCATCTCAGGCTTAATTCGTAGCTTTGAGAATTATCTAACTTTTATTATACACGACTCTGTAGCCCACTTTCTGCTCCCGTGAACGCCTCTATCATCACCGGGTTTACGCAAGATGATGCATCAAGAAGAAGAGTGTGTAGGATAAGTAGAATTATTTAAAGGCCATAAAAACCTCTTTTTCGAGTGTCTGTAGTTATACGTTCACACTTGAGATGAGCTTAGCTATACATACAAACACACACACACACACATTACTAACTACTGGTGCAAATTACAAGGTGCAGAACGAGCTCTTCCAACGGTCCTTTTACGTCTCTTCTCAATGTTACCTGCGTGTCCGACTTTAGCGTTCTGTTCTATTAAATCCTACACATGCTCATCATGATATGATACAAACTAACAATAATAATACGGATGCTCTTCAGGAAAAAAATGATTTTGGCTACTGAAAGCAGAAGGCGGGGATGAACAATGGATTCAAGTGGAGTGATGCCCAGTAGGGTACATGACCCTCTAATCTATAAGTTCTTGGGCTGACCACAATGGAATGATTGAATTGGAATAATAATAACAATGAGAATGGTCAACTTACTTAGATTACGTGGCTCTCCTCCAGCATGTTTGGTTTTGGCTTCGACAGATTTAGGTAACTCGGCTTGATTCTGAATGGGTTTTGCATGTTTAATAATGTTATTGACACTCTCCTGTGCAACTTCGTTGTTGAGTACTTCTTCTTCAACTGGTGGTTTGTTATTATTGGTTGGGGTAGATGATGGTTTGTCCTCATTATTATTGTTGGATGATGGGACATGGTCAAGACCGTTATCGGGCGAGTATCCCAAGTCTCCGTCGGCATAATGTTCATCTTCATATTGAGGAGTTTCATGTTGAGGGGCATTGGGATCATATCTGTCCTCGGTATCTTCATCTTCTTCTTCCACGGCTCCTCCTGTTGCCGGATTATGAGGCTCCTGCTCATGACCGTATCCAGGTTGAGCAATTAGATTCGGCTTGTTTGTAGCCGAAGAGGTAGATTTAAATGTGGTTGTAATAATTGTTGAATTATTAGTGGAAGGACGGCTAGAAGATGAAGAGGTTGAGGGGACTTTGGCTCCTCCGGCAGCCTTCTTATTAGTTTCGGCTTCACGGCACACTGGCGGTGGTTGGTCATAGACACCTTCGGAACATACAATGGCCTTGGGTCCAACTAGGTTGTACTGAGCATCACACTCATAATGAACCACATAAAGATTCTCTCCGGCATCTGCCTCAATTGTGTAGAAACCATTTAGGATTTGTGGTGGGTCTGGACACACTAACGGTTCACAACGCGGTGGTGGCCCATTCCATTTCTGATCAATGTCGCACATTAAATCACTTCGGCCCACCATTACATGACCCTCTTCGCAGGAATACCTGACCATGCTCTGGTATCCACGGGTACCGTTGATCAGTGTGTAGTGCCCATTTGGAACTTGAGCTGGAGGTCCACATTCCAAATCTATGGGCCATAAATAAAGGATTAAGTCCACGTGCTCGCCTCCTTGTGCTACCTTCGACTGCGACGATATTATTAGTGAACTATTTAATGACGCGTTAAATAATCACATTTTCAAGCTAAATCCTTCGCTTGTCTGGCTGTCTGTCTGTAAGACAGAGGATTGCGTATCTATTTCTTGAATCAGCCGACTGTTACACTTAGCTGTCATCATGCTTCGTTAACATTTTAAGCATGCAGCGTTACTGTATAATATATTTTGCTGAAGAAGAAATGATGTAACTGATTGAGTTGTCCTCCTTTTCATACCCATAAGCTCTATCAGGATCATCCCTTGTGTACGCATACACTAATGCCGTAGTCTACAAGGAAAAAAAGATAAGCTTGACTTACATCTACAGACTGGAGGGAATTCAGAGTAAAATCCATTGGGAAGGCAAGTACGTGTTGCTGGTCCAACGAGCAAGTGACCTTGAAAAAAGCAATTTATGTCAATTTTATTACGTCAAATAGGTGTCACAAGAGTGAGGGAAAAAAATTTATTCTCATACCTGCATCACAACGATGTTCAATACGAGCACCAACATCTAAGCTAGTGGCAAGTAAAGTGGAGTTTGGTGGTTGTTCAGGTCTACCACATCCTCTTGGTCCATGTTGACAGATGAAGTTCAGTTGATCATTACAGTTTGTATCAGACCAGAGCCATCCTTTAGCACCATCAAATCGGGCACAATTTCCACGTCCACCGGGCAAGTTCCAGAAGGA
>JAQFYD010000213.1:0-24335 GCA_034694225.1 Bourletiella hortensis | reverse complement strand
TTGACCTCATTAAATCGGCCTGGTTAAGGTCATGAAGGTCAAATATGTGAACAGAACGTACGAAATAACTCCTACAACGAAAATGGTTAACCAGCCGCGGTTAAGCTCAAGCAGTTAACCGCGCAGGGCTCATCCTGCCCACGGGCAAATATATTTTCACCTGCCTGCCTGATGGGCCGCCCATCAGGCATGCCGCATGCGGGCCCCCGATTCTCATTAAGCCATTGTAAATGTGCTTTCGCTTCCCAAAAATGTCGGGAACACTAACAGAAACTTGCTACTTTCGGCTTCAATTTAACACGGTGTGAATTAATTGGAGCGCTTCTAGCTATTTCTATATAACTTTGATGGATTTTCCCTCGAAAAACTGCTTAAAAAGGGTCAGTTGGTTTCAACTACTGTGAGCGTTCATTTAAAAAATGTACGCTATTGTGATCGGAGAACTGAAGGGATGCGAAAAGCTTGCCTACGCGGGTAGGTGGACGCCTAGTGCACCTTAAAGATTCTTCTTTTCATAGAATAATTATTTAATTGCTATCTTGAGTTCACATTATGGGTTCACCTGCCTCTTGCTGGACATTTTCCTAGAGCTGTAAACGTCATGGAGAAAACATGAGCTAATGTTAATTTCTACAGGATACTTCAACTTCAACGTCAGATTCCTACTGAAAAATGTAAGACTGAGCCTCCGACAGGTTAGCAACGCAGTGTTTGTGAACCAAGCTTTTATATTGATTGCAAGACACAGAATCAGTTTTCAGTTTTTTTAACAAAGTGAACATTTTGATTTTTCCAGGTCAGACGAAATTTTGTATGAACCTTTCACAGTCTTCAATACGAAATTTCAGATTTTCTTTGAACCTGGTGAGGACGCCGGAACTGTTCCACTTATAACTATGGAGTAACTGTAATAGATAACGTATGCACCACAGCTTGAAATATCATCTTGTCCTGCCAAATTCCGGGGCATTGACAGTTTCCATGGCTTCTTTAATGGTAGGATCGTAGAAAAAAATGTGAGAATAACCTCCAGAACTCGGGGGTGGATGAGGTTCAACGAGTCATAAGCTCCAACATAAAATAAAATACTCAAGTAATGCTCTGGGGTATAAGAACGTCTTACGACCGTTATTCATGAATTACCAGTAAAGTTAAGTAGTGTGCTGGTGTATACTGACCTATAACGGTCAATACTAATTGATAATCACAGACAGCTTAATTTACTGTCACGCCTTGGTTAATTAACCTGCACATATGTGCAACAATGCAAATTCATTGCCCCATCACTCTGCAGCCGTTGTAGCTATAAATTAGCATGTATAACAATGCTGGAAATGACTCGTAGCTTAAAATACATGACCGTCGTCGTCCCTTCGTCATGTTTACTCTTCTTCCTCCTCCAGCACATGTACTCTCTCTCTCATCCTCAAGCACACAGCAACTCTCTCACTCATCCAGCCGCCGCATAGCATACACTTCTCCAATTGCATGAAACCACCCTCGGTGAACCCTTGGAAGGAGCAATAAAATTTTATGAGTTGAAAAATAATGGACACACAAATCGCTTTCAATGAAGAAAAAACTTCAAGCAGATGGTGCTCCTTGTATATAAAAGTGCTTTACGGACGAAAAACTTTAGCCAAAGAGAAAAATTATTTCTTCTTTTCCCATCTTAAGGGAATTTATTCTTCACAGAAAATATATGCTTTTTTCCGGCGAATTCAATGATTGACGCGAAAAAACTCGTCATCATCGTCATCATCACTTGGCACAATAACAACAGGAGAATTTTCTCGCACAGTAGAAGGCCCCGGATTTTCTTCGGTTTGTATTTCTGCATGTTCCACCTGAGCGGAAGAGCTGGATTGCCCTACAGAACTCCCACTCACAATACAAACTCTTTTCACTCGATCGACTTCTTCCACTTCACAGACAGACTCACGATACCTCTTTCTGGGAGGAACCACCGCCACTTGTAGAGATGATCCGATGGTACTATCCGCGTCAGCTTTGACCGACTCAACCTTTTTATTATCTTCGGGAGAAGGAGGAGGAGGAGGATTTACACCAGGACCACCACCACCACCATCCTCGTAGTCGTTGTCGTCGTCGCCGCCGCTGCGCCCGTAGTCGTCTCCATAATCACTTTCTTCCGTCTCACTGTCACTCACAACTTCACCATCGTCATCCTCAGGTTCAGGATCAGGGAAATTTTGCGGATTCAAGTCATCAGGGTCCTGAATAATAGATTGGAACCATGCTGGTGGCACAATTTCAGGAACTTCCAGATTCCACGTTTGCTGATAATAATCATTATTTTCAATCATCATCTCGTAAAGGTCACGAAAAAAACGGCGAATAACAAGTCTGTTCTCCCGTGGATATGCCCTCTGCATAATGAATCTGTTGAAATAATCCATTGGGGCAGCCGCCTCATAGCGTCGTTGACTAAAAAATGGAAACAGTACAAGTGCTATAAATATAGCTACTAATCCACTGACCACTATAATAATGTTATAATGAAAAAAAATTTGCTTACGCCGTATTCCTTCTCATCTCCTGGAAGTAAACATGTACTGACCACTCCTCCCGTCCTCTATAACGACCTTCACCGATTGGACCGAATAGCTCGCAAATTAATGCCATTGACGCGAGTCTTGCCATGAACCAAGATTCAAGTCCTCTGTGTATGTAAAAATGATGATACACGGGCATGAAGAATCGTTTTCTGGGCCGATTTTCAACGTAGTAAGTGCCTTCAATGCACACATATACTCCTTCTTGCTCTTCTTTCTCTTCCAATTCGTACAACTCGTGAAGTAAAATATTATCCATTTGACGCAGCAAACTGAACAAATTTAATTTCCACGGCCTTGTGCCATCACTTGGTCGAACAAGAGCATGGCCTGGGTCAGCGTAAGCCACATAACCCCTAAAACGACGAATACTGTCACCGACGACTTGAAGATGATTCATGTTTTCCAATGATTTTATTGAATTCACACTTGCTCTACTTCTGTTACTGGAATGAAATCTAAAGTCCATCTTAAGGCTAAGGCGACGGTTGAACGTCGTCGCAAATGCAACATAACACCGAATTTGACTCTTATCAGTAAAACAATATACTCCTTCCCGTTCTCATCCTCGTCAGTCCTATCATTCAGTTCTTATCCATTAAGCAGTGCTAAGGATTTTTTTACTCGTTGTGTTTTTTGTGCCCATTACTAGCAATAATTTCAATACTGATTCTTTTGCTGCTGTTGCTATTACTACCATGGCATTTTTGATTGAAAAATCCGGTCCTAAGCGGCTGATTCACTGTGAAAGTTGTGATAGTTTTGTGAGAGATCTTGAAATTCACAATGATATGTTGCACCGTGACTGGAGCTCAATCTTGGAAGCGGACCCATGGCCATTACAAGGTAAATTATGATTTTATTTCCACTTTCACAGTGGCGAGTGACACAAAATGAGGGAAGCCGACATTATCATTGTTGCTATTATTATCATGCAGACGGTCAAGTTGGACCAATTGATGCTGATTTGGACGTAGCTATGCCACCTGGTGATGATGATGATCTTATATTAGCTGCTGCACAAGTTGATGTTGCGGATCCGGCCCATCCTACCGAACGGCAAGACTTTGCAAATCAGCCTGAAATTGCAAATGCAATGGGCGGAGACCAGGCCGGAGGGTCAATTGCTCCCGAAGTAGCCCGTCCTCCGGATGGTCACAACCATGCCGAAACTTTATGTGCTCCCACCAATGATCCGGGAAGCATCAATGACCATGTCAACGAGGCCGATGGTAACAAGTTAGCCGAACATTGCCACCCATCAGCCAGAAAGGAAGGCAACGTTGTCGAAAATTCTGAAGTAAACGAGGCCAGCATGCACGTGGAAGGACCAAGTGCAATGGTTGAGTCACGCCACTCTGATGCAACGCCACCTAGTGAAAGACCTGAGGATCTCGAAGAGCATGCAGATGTGATCGATGGAACCCGTGCAGAACCAGAAGGGGGCGATAATAACATGGCAGTGGATGAGCAAGGTGAGAGCAATTAATTATTGCATTATGAGTAATACTTAATAAGAATAAAAAGAATAAAATTGGTGATAAATTTATGAAATAAGTAATAACAATAATAAATTATTTCATTTAGGCGAAATTGAGGAACTCTCTAGCGGCGACGATGATGACGATGACATTCAATTTTTGGGCGAAACAAAGCTGGTAAATCGCCCACATCACCCAATGCAGACAAGAAGCCGCAAGACGGGTAGAAAGTCGGCTGAAGCAAAGCCGGGCTGTTCAAAGGCAGTCAGAGCGAACAAGGACATTGAGTGGCATACCCAACCTGAAGGTATATCCAATTAGGTAATATGTTGTTTGAGTGTGTTGTACGTGTTTAAGCTGTTTCTGTCGCTTACTATATGCTTATTTACTCAGCAAAGCCCAAATATGATCGATATTGGCAGAGAGTGATTGTGGAAGAATGGGGAAATTCGCCAAAGAAGGGCCCATGGAAAATCCAGGAGCCGGAGCAGGTGAATGTCAGCCCGAGCATGCTTCAGGACGAGCTGATGGTCCCACCGCCACCGTCGCCGGAGATACCGCCACAACTACAGCAGGAAGGCAACCAAGTAGAGATGGCGGAAGTAGCACAGGAGAAAGAGGAGGACATAATGGGGGAAATCTTCAAGGACATTCTAGCGGATCAGAAGCTTCCGGAAGGCCCCTGCGAGGACGAAGAGGAGGAAGGCAACTAACTGGTAAGTTAATTATGAATTAATTTTATATTTCCAAGTTAAGTTGTATTTACTTGAAATTAAGTAACGATTTGATTTATAGTGAATGCATATCAGATTCAGTTAATGAGACAGGATTTTCATTTTTATTTCATAGATCAACAATTGATTGACTTGGATTTCCAGATTGAGAATTTAAAGAAGCGATACTGTCCCATATGTGCCATAAAATTTGTTAAGGCTGTAGATTTAGATAATCATAGATGGACAACCCATAGGCAGATTTACTTTGCAAGTAGTTATAGACCTGTTCATGTTAGTAATTCAATAAATCCTAACTTGGGTCTTAGATTTGTTCTCAACCAGGAGGCATTTGATGTGGCAAGAGAGTATGTACTAGATTTTTCGGGCATTGAATTCCATGATGTTATGGGCCTCTTTCATACCATTCGCGGCTCATTGTCTCGTTTGTTACTCGAAACCCTCAGGGAGATGAGAGGCTTCAATGTTTTAGCAGAGGCTGACGTTGATATGTACCATCCACTTAAGAAAGTACGAGACACATTTTTTCTTTATTCCTTTGCGCACAGGATTCTTGATGAGAGCATGATAAACCCAATCATAGATCTTATGGCTCACAAAATCTATGATTCGGTTATTACTCTCACCGTGCGAAGCAGTAACTGGGTTGTAGAGAAAATCTCAACGTTTGCGGTCTCGGTGATTCCATATGATCCGCTTGGAGCCGGAGCAAAGTTTACGCTTCCACAGAAGTTAATAAACAAAAAATGTATCGTGTCAGTGGACAATGGTAATGACAATAAATGTTTTTTGTGGTCCATTTGTGCCGAGCTCAAGCCTTTGTACAGGCATACAAGCAGGAGACAGCGTGCTCAGGCATCGTTGACTTCATCTTATGCAAAGGAGATGAAAAAACTGGACGTTTGTGGAATTCAGTTTCCCATGACAATAAAACAAATTCCAAAGTTCTTCCGTCAGAATCCGACTTTGAGCGTAAATGTAATTGGATGTGAAGAAAATACTAATCCAGAGCGAGATCCACAGTCCGGTCAAGTGATCGATCCGCTTGAACTCTATCCTCTTTACATTTGCAAAGAGGTAAAGGAAAAGCATATTGATTTATTGCTTGTAGATAACGGCACAACTAGTCATTATTGCCTGCTGAAGCAGAAAGAGAATGACGACCAGTGTGGACTGTCAGCTCTCATTGGCCGAAGCGGAAGAGCCCGCCGTTATTTTTGTTATCATTGCCTTTCTGGCTTTACGACTACCCACACAAGGGACAGTCATGTCAAGGATATTAGTCTTTTGAAGCCATGCAGGGTAAAGTTCCCTAAGGAGAAATATTACGACTTCAATCGATTTGATCGTAGACTTGAGGTCGGTTACTTTGCTGTATATGACTTTGAAGCAGTCCTTAAGCCTATTATGCGAGACGACTGCCCTGACGGGAATCAGTGTGCAAAGGATGTATGTAGTAAAGATCATCCTGGCAGCACTGTACAAGTAGCTGAGCATATTCCATGCGGCTATTCACTGCTTATATTAAATTCGGAAGGCACCGTTGTGGAAAAGGATGTCTACCGTGGAGAAGATGCTGACGTTGTATTTCTCCAACGAGCAATAGAGTTGTCCAAGCCATTTATTAATGAGCTTTACCAGATAGCAAAAGCCAATAAGGCCCCGCCAAAGCTGACACGTGAGGACATTGAGTTGCGTGATCGAACGACAACTTGTTTTCTGTGCCAAAGACCTTTCAGCGTGTTTGATGATAAACATGCACATCATGATCATCTTGTAAATGATAAACCATACCTTGGCTTTGTGCATAAAAGGTGCAATTTCCAAGCTAAGCTAAAGGTGTTCATGCCATTCTATGGAATGAATTCTTCCAGTTACGACAACCATTTCGTCCTGAAAGCCGCAGCTAATGTTCCAGCTGTAAAGGATATCTCTGCAATTGCGCAGACACGGGAGAAATTTATGTGCATATCCATCAAAACGAAGTAGGGCCACCTTCTAAAATTTAATGACCTTTATAGGCGCATGCCAGCCTCTCTCGATCGTCTTGTAGAGGCTCATCGTCGTGGCGGGGCAGAGAACTTCTCTGTTACTAGGCAAGTATTCCCATTCCTGACGGATGATAAATTTGACCTCCTAACAAAGAAGCTGAGCTATCCTTACGAATACATAAGTGACTTTACCCGTTTTGGGGAGAAGGGACTGCCCGCTAAGCATTTCTTTTTCTCTGCTCTGAAAAACAAGAATGTGGATGACGCAGAGTATGAACGTACGAAAAAGATTTGGGACGCTTTCAGCCTGCAAACATTGGGGGATATGCACGACCTTTATGTACTGACAGATTCTGCGTTGGCTGCAGACTGTCTGTTTTGGCTTCGAAGTATGCAACTACATATCCCTACCGTCTCTTGCTTTTGACTCTGCACTGTTGCTGAGCAAAACAACCTTCCAGCACATTCAGGACGTGGACACTTGGCTCTTTTTTGAGTCTATGATTCGCGGAGGTCTAAGTCTAGCTGTGACAAAGAAGGTGGAGGCAAATAACCCATATTTGAAGAATTATGATCCCACAAAACCATCGTCGTATCTCACTATGATGGATTTTGTGAATTTATACGGGTTTTGTCTCACGAAACCGTTGCCTACGCACGGGTTTCAATGGGTTCCTAGAGCTGATTATCAACATCAGACTATGGAACAACTGACAGAATGGATTATGTCACTGGAGGAGGATGGGGACTTGGGCTGGGCCTTTGAAGTTGATGTGACTTTTCCTCCAGAAACTCACGAGTATCTGGACCAGCTTCCGCCATTCCCAACAAAGTCTGTCATTGACTTTGAGTCTCTCTCAGAGTACACAAAAACTCTAATGAGGGATTACGGTTTGGACGAAAAAAGTCTGAACCATGAGAAGCTGGTGACGACCCTGACGGACAAGAAAGGATATCGTGTACATTTCCGCGTTTTAAAGCTTTACTTGTTCCTGGGTGCTAAACTCACAGGTTGTTCAAGAATAATGAAGTTTGTACAAAAACCGTGGGCGAGAGAATTTGTCCAATTTTGTGCTATGAAGAGAGCTGACAACTTCAACACAGAGTTTGAGAGGACATTATTCAAGATGCTCGTAAATTCTCTCTACGGAAAACTTTTGGAAGACCGTAGGAAGCACAGGAACGTTCGCTTTGCGTTGAATAAGGAACAGGCATTGTATTGGGCAAAGAAGCCTACCATGGAAGGGTTTCAGATCCTGTTCAATGGACTTATGGCCGTCTTTTTTATGAAAAAGCTCTCAGTTACGTTGGATCGCTTTCCTGCTTCTGGTACGTGTGTCCTCGATGACAGTAAAGCTCGGCTGTACACATACTTGTATCATTTCTTGTACAAATATTACCCCAGGGACAAGGTTACAGTATGTCTATGTGACACAGACTCAGTGCTGGCCCTGATTGAAACTGGTGACTACTACAAAGATATGAAACGCATATTTGATGCGGGTGATAAAACGGTAGAGCTCAGCGTGTATGAGAAATGCTTGGACAGTCGTAAGGACTGGCTTTTCAGCGAGGAAATTTGCGGACTGCTGGGATCTATCAAAGATGAATATGCTGCTATTGTTTTATCGAAAGCCATTGTACTTGCTCCAATATTGTATGCTCTGCAATGCGAGCAGCCTACTGAGGAAGGGCCTGGTCAGGATAAAATAGAAGTTGCTGCAAAAGCAAAAGGTGTTTGTGCCGCTAGCCGTGAGGAACATCTCCGGTTTACTGCATACGAGTCTTGCCTCGAGTCAGACGCGGCAAAGGATGTTCCAGTGAGATCCTTCCGCAGTTTTGGACATAACATCTTCACGGTTGAGACTAACAAACGAGGGGCATCTTGCATGGAGACTAAGAGGTTTTGGTATGACAGATACAATAGCTTAAGCTTCGGCCACTATAAGATCAAGGAATTCCAGTAGCCTAAAACTTTTTTAATTGCCTCCTGGTTTCAATCTATTCTTAAGTATTATTGACTAAAATAGCTTTAAGATTATGTTTATCCTTACATATGATCATTTCTTTGCAAGCCTTTGTGGAATAAACATTTGAATAAACTGTTGTGGGACTGAGTGAAATAATGTCTGGTGGAGATTTATTTGATCATACACTAAAAGTGGGAAGTAACATGTTAATCATTGGCCCCAGTGGGATTGGTAAATCCTGGCTTTGTTGTGACATGATCCGCAGACGAGAGGAATTATTCGAGCCTAAGATTCAACGTATAATTTACTCCTACCAAGAATGGCAGCCAAAGTTGTTTGGAAAAATGAAGCAATATGCTCCTCACATGGAGTTTGTAAAAGGATTTGAGTGGGATATTCCAGAAGGTAATACCATACCCACACTCCTATTTGTTGATGATGCAATGGAGCTGGCCGTGAAGGACAAGACCATTGAAAAATTGTTTTGCAAGTGGTCTCACCACAGAGCCATATTTTCTTGTCTCATAGCCCAATCCATGTTCTATCCAGGATTCCAAGTACTATCACGTAATGCGAAGTACATTTGTTTATTCCGTTTCGTCAAAGATGGCGGTTTCATCAACATACTCGGAAGACAACTTAAATACGGTAAAAGCTGCCCTTGTATAGGAGAGGCTTACAGGAGCTGTACTATAGAGCAACCTTATGGATACTTATGCATCGACTGTTCCAACAATCAGAAGGAGGAGTTTCGCTATAGAAGTAGCCTATTCCCGGATGAAGACTGTATTATTTATGCAAAACGATGAGTGGCACAAACGGGCCTACGGCAATGCGGGCGGCGGCGGCGGCCCCTGGGACTTAGGGGAGGGGTTTCTGGGGCCAGCGCGGAACCCTTCCCTTCCCTTCCCTTTCCCTCCCCTTCCTTTCTTCCTAGTATGCGAAAAGTTTGATGACAAGGTATGAAAATCAGTGTTGTTTTATGCAAAATTATGCCAATAAAAAGTTAAAATAATTTCTTTAAATCCAAGTTCTGAGATTTTTAATTCAAATCAATCTCATGTTCACATAACATAACCATCAGGAATATCCAAATCAGATTCATTTACCTGGGACATAGCCTCATTAATCAACTTGAGAGACTTGTCGAGAGAGTTTTTCATGTTCTCAAGATTTTTACCCTTGATGGAATAGTAATAAGCAAGCTTATTAACCAAGTAGGGAATACGCTCGACATGGAAATTAACACGCTTGTCAAGCCTCTTGATATACACAAATGAAAAGGTTTTACCGTTGTATGGCACATCACGATAGAAGCACGTGAGCAATTTACGATCATCACCATTATTGCTCATCCCAGAAACACTGACACTATCACTTTTGTCATCTTGAGGCTTCTTGTCTCCAGCATCGACTTCATCTTCGTCGTCCGTCTCGTCGTCATCATCGTCATCGTCACCGTCATCGTCACCGTCATCATGATGATGGCCAATGCCGCCAGAGCAGTCGCACGTGATACGACCCTGTGGAGCACGCTTGCTCTTGGCAGCTCTAGAGGGCTCCTTATCAGACGCAGGACTTGACGGTGGAGCAGAGGGCGTTGACTGGGAGGAAGGCAGAACTTCCAGCTCCTCTCCACTAAAGTCGCCTTGGTTGAGGACTTTCACCAGTTTCTTAGGCTTATGGCATTCTGCAATAAAAAATCATAAGAGAAATTGTAATGATATGTCATACAAGTCACTTGGTTTCATAACATTCAGAGGAACGCAAGAGTATTAATAAGATAAAGATAAAGAATGAATCATACCTTCAATGTCTGGGACTGACGTCACCTTCTCCGAATCTCGCTTGCCTCGTGATTTAGACGCTACGACTACAACGGTTTTGGCACTGCCTCTTCCCGTGACTCCTTCCCCATCAGGAAAGGCCTTGACTTCACTTGATTCTATAAGCATAAACAAAGCATTTCCGCAATCATTAGAGAAATGTAAAGAAAACAAGACACTACAACTAACAAACGATCAAAAATGCTGTGCTTATGCTTACCAATAACTTTGTCTTCTGGGAAAAAGAGACGACGGCGGTGAGCACTTTTTGGCTTTGGTCCCATGATGGTTTGTATGTGCACTTGGAGTAAGATTGATCACTTGAGAAAAATTATTTGGTGTTTGCAGCAGTGGAGTAAAACAGCTTATAACCGTCTTTGATCGTCTCCAACGCTTCTTGAAGGCAGTCGATCATCGGGAGAGGGATAGCAACTCCCACACTAGGCCCTACATCTCCATCGTTGTCCATCTGCCGTATGTTAAGATGAGTGCGAAGGAATGTTCGGCCCTGAGCTCCCCCAACGTAGACGGTCCAATTATCTTCCAACAGCACTCGTGTGTTCCAAACATTCTCCAATGGCTTGGACTGGATTTTAACGACCAGTGGCAAGCTATGGCAAGGAGTGTTGTGCTTTGAAAACATCCTCCTGACGTTTGCTGATCGTTTGTTCCTATGCAAAAAAGCTCTCTTCGTATTCGATTTTTCCGTTCTACTTTCGAGATCCATATCAATCTGAGCCTGTGCCATGTTATTGCACAAAATGCAGTTACAATTAATTTTGTTGCAAATTGACACAGGACTAGACAAAAATTTTAAGAAATCACAAAGAAATTTTCGCAGCCAATGACATAAGCACATGCCCGTCGAATGACTTCGCTATGAATGACTTATTTTTTGCAGCTCATACTCATATACACAACCAAAAACGTCCACATTCGTGGAATCCTTTATATTATACGTTATGGGTTCATGGTGAACATTCACCTTTGCTACCGTAAACACCTCTTCTAGCCATGATGCAGTTGCTCCCTTCTCAAATGGACGTTTGCTTTTTGATAACAATACTCTGTCATTAACCTTGAACTTTGGTTTACGTTTTGCTGTCGTTTCCTTGTCTTGTTTGCCACCGTAGAAACGTTCAAATGCTTCCATTTCATTGGTCTTATCTAGTTCAGCCGGCTTGAACCCATGAGCCGAATGCAGGCAATGATTGTATGCGTGAACAATTTTCTGCAGGGCATCCAAATACTTCTTAGACTTTGCATGATGCATCCAACGAATTAATCTCTCCCTAATTGTTCTGTGCCAGCGCTCTAGAATCGGTATATGCTGGACAGAACCGGTATGGAAATGATGAATTCCTTTATCTGTAAAGTATTTCTGGCTCTTCTTTGAGATAAACTCAGAGCCTGCATCGGTTACCAAATACTTTGGGTATAGGCCTGCCGTCTTGAAAATTAAGTCCATTGCCTCTATAACAGTCTCAGGTGTCTTGTTCTTCACAGGCACCATGTAACCGTATCTTGAAAAGTCATCAATAGCAGTCACTATGAATTTGACACCCTTGTTTTGTCCCTTCCACTGATGAACGTACAGAAGATCGACGCTAAATTGATTACCAATCTTGGGAACAAAAACTTTACGCCTCGGATATCTCTTCCGTGCTCTCCTATGTAATGTAAATGTCGGGATAGTGATTCTGCCACCTGCTTTATATTACCATTTGTTTCTTTCCTATTAGCCAAAAATCCACGTAGACCCGTAAAAGCTCCTGGATTATTCAAGTCTGCATAATGCTTCCGAATTAAATCAGAAATTGGTGCAGCCTCCGCTTGTGCTTCCATCGTGAACACATATGTAACTGTATGAAATTATGACATCATCTCAGATATAAGTTGAACGCCAAGCAGTGAAGATGCCGTCCAGAGTAAAGCAACATTCTGATTTCCTCCGTTACCTGTCCAAATGTGGTGCTAAACAGCGAAAAAACTGTATACAACATGCCTCCCCGGATGAGGTGAGAGCCATTCTGGATGTTGCACTGAACGCATATAAAGGTTACATCATATAAGGTCTGCAAACTAAAGCCTTATAAGAACACGCTGAGAAAGATTGCACTTCGGAAAGCTAAAGGTCCACTAGCTGAGAAAAGGCTTTTGATTCAAAAAGGGGGTGCTGCGCCGCTGATTCCAATATTGTTAGTGTGTGTCCAAGTGTGTTACCTTACGTCCTTTCAAAAATACTCTAAAAACATGACCAGAAGAATGAGAGTGGTTTCCGAGATGGACTTTAACCTTCTTCAGTCCTTTAAGAAAGATGGAAAAAAGACCAAATCGGAGGAGCTCGAGGAGAAAAAATTAGCCATTCTGGATCCTAAGAGTAATATCTCTGACGACGTGCGTGCAATACTTTACAATGATGCCGCTAGGAGACTGCAAAAGCAAACAATTGTAGACTTACATACGCCTGCATACGTTTCTTCCAATAAGGAGGATATGAGTCCTAAAAATCTATTTCTGAATTCATTGCCTCCGATGGCTAGTTTACCGACTCAGTCAGAAAAACAGGAAGCTAAGGCTGTGGATCAGGCTGCATCTCCTATTACTTCAACACCTACAAAAAATGTTAACACCGTCCAGCGGCAAAAACTACTAAAGTCGGTGAAAAACAAGAGGGCTGGCGAAATTCTTGCATTGCTTGAGTCTTCAGGGGTCAGCTGGAATGACAACAATGAAGTAATGATTGACAACCAGCGTGTGCCGGGATCCAATTTGAAAGGAATTCTGACAGGCCTTGCAAGCGGAAAGCGGCTACATGAGGCCCCTGGAATTCATGAAATCTCAGGCATACTTAAGAAGCATGAAATCCCTTTCAGTGTGATCAACCGCTCAACGCAGGCTGTTCTCCAGAGTGAGAAATTCACCCCAAAACTGAGCTCGTTCCACACGGTTAAAGCCAGAAGAAATGCAAAGTCAAGCCCGGGTAGGAGAGCATACTATGAAGCTGTCAAGAGGAAACTGTGGGAAAATTATTAAACATGTCATTTGGTTTTTAATTTCAGTTTATTAATGTTCGAATGGTGTACAACACTGATTCTTATACTTGTAATAAAACTTATCTCTATTCAAAAGATATCGGTTTACAAACTTTACCACTTTCCGGTCATTTGATTTAGTATCATTTGAAAAGTTATAATAAAGGCTCATTAGGCAGCAACCATTATAAAACTTATACAAAGCATAAGCATAATAGGCGCCACAACACGTTGATCCTAAGCTGTGCAGTGGCCTAGTGTTCTCTACGACATCCATCTGAAGCTCACTGGCCTTATTGAGAAATACAGGATCATAGCTCCTTATACCAAGTCCATAAGAGCATATGAAATGAAACGGTCCTCGTCTGGATTCGCACCATATTGCCAGCCAATGCTCTCCTTCCTCATACCGATTTTGATTATTTGCAATTATTGCTACGGGGAAGCGTTCCCAGCTTATATCATCCAGTCCATCACAGGGAACTACAGCATAATTTACCTTTGTGCGACCAAAAATTTTTCGAAGAATAGCTGATAGCTCCAAACTATCCATCATTTTCAGCAATTATTGAAATCCAGGAAGCTTATGTTCTTGTAGCGGTCACACTGTAAGACGGCAGGCCACTCCAAATATGTAAGTACGGTCAGGGCTTCTTTCTTGGACTCCTTAAACTTGAGTTCAAGGCTGACATTACCATGCTTTGGAGGCACAAAGCCTTCGCGTACTTGTGCTATGTTGTAAACATACAGAGCACAGCTGTCTTTAAAGTCCTTTAGTGAGATGTCAATCCCAATGTCTTCTAGGTCTATGTCCAAGCCACGGAACAAGTTGTCATACGCAAGGACGTAAGAGTCTCCGTCATAGTCCAACTCCAAAGGCGTATTAACATTCTCCCCGTTTACACATAAATTTATGTATGACAGAGAATTATTTCCAAACACATACGGATTCGTTTTATAGGAACCGATATACGCCTGGGATGGTAAAATAGCTATAATGACCCTATAGGGGATGAGTCCACTGAGAATATTTTCGTTAGAGACTTGGCTCGTACCTGGAGGGATTGTAAAGCTTCGTACTTCAACCTTACGTAGGGCCATCTGCATTGGCTTACCGCTCTCTTGCGTTTTGATGTGGTCCAGAGTAGGTGACGGTAGGAGGTTCACCTTCTCAACATATAGCTTTGCGTCAACAATGTCAACGAGAAATGAATCACTAGCTTTTGTCATTAAAGAAAACTCTGGAGACGCTCGATCAAAGTTAAGACGTCAATACAGGCAATAGATACTGTGTTGCTGCGCAGACGTCTATGAATGGACGCCCTACCATTTCCACCACCTTTGATTCCTTTATTTTCTCGTAACGCCTCTTGAACCCGTCATCCACCTTCTCATCCATTGAAGTCATGTCATCTTCCCGTTCGAACAATGCACATGCAGCCTGGCTCTTCTTTGCCTCCTTCCCAAACCCTAACAGAGTCTCAATATAAGCTTAGTAGCCATAATTCTCAGACGTTGGAGTAATAAGGACGTCATTAAAGTAGCATTGGACGCTTCTGAAGATGCTATGTAGCCAGTTCTGACATGGGCTGACAACATCTTCCGCCTTTAGCACAGCTCCATCAGATCGGAGAACCTTAGCCCTAATTTTTAGCTTAATGGACCTAAGATCGACGTAGTGTTGGTCGTTAGACTTGATCAGGAATTGCAGAGGAGCCCTCCTATCAGAAATTGAAGTAATTGGATGATGCATGACAACTTGACTGCCAGTTCGTGACACTTCATACCCAGGGTCTTCAAATAGGCTGGTTTCACTTCGTACATATGTGTAAGGAGTATCGCGGAGCTGATTATTACTTTTCTTGCTTTTCTTTTTAGTGGAAAATACTCCTTAATGGAGACCCCTGCTTTCTACGACGGTTGGCTTTTGATGTCTTTGGTTTTTTTACCTTGTTCTTCTTTTGCTTTCGCTCTCTAGAATTTTTATTCTTTTTGGAAATTCTACCAGCGGTTTTGGACTTGGTCTTCCTCCGACGGAACCCACTACCTGACTGATTAAAAATCTGATTACCTGCAGACTTTAAAGCCCCGACGGCATTTTGTTTTAAACTTTGCTTGAAATTCTTTCCATCACCCAAATCTGTCGCAACATTTTTTACTGCTTCTAATGCATGCGGTAAAATGTATTTCTTTGCAAAGGGTAGCAGTCGACGAGCAAGTGTACCGAATATTCCTCCAATACCAGCTCCCCTCTGGCGTCTCACTCCTGCAAAGAAAAGAGGACGGTCCATTGTAGCTGCTCCACCGTGTTGTACAGGGAGTTTACGAAAAAATAGTTCCACGTCATCGCCACAATTATAGGTCTTGCTGTTCATCTTATCCTTTTTTGACAAAATTTCAGAGTTAGTGAAACTGGTGAGTAGTCAAAGGAAACTCTTGACCCTGTCTCAGATAACACAGATATGTGAATAACCTCAAGAGAGGAAACAGAGACATCTACGAACTGCGGCTGAACAAAGGAATGATGACATATTTCTCCATACGTGCCCTTATATGGAACCACTTTCAAGCAATTGGCGAGAACGTCAGCAACATATTGCGGTCTTATGATGTCACAGTATACAAATAGATTTGTCCATCCTGCGTTCTCAAATACTGTTGTATATCCAGTCACCTTTACTCCATTCTTTCTTCGTTCCTCCCTCTCTTCTATGATATACTTTCTAGTAAACATGTCCATATCATATACGTTGAATCTACCGCGGAATACGGCCTTTACATATTCATCCGTTTTCCAGTTCTCTGCCCAAGGATCAAAATGGTATGGATTTATCACCATAGGTTCATGCTCCAGCCCTAGGATTGCGAAAACTTTCTCTGTAAAGTAAACTGCCCCTACATACACTGGGTCAAATTTTAGAGACAATCCTATTATTTATTTCTACTTTTCTTAGATTGAAGACGTTCTTTAGTTCCTCAAGCAGGTCATTAACGGATCTTATGTCTGCAGTTGAGTGCCACTCGGTGACTGCAGATCCTACGTCTTTCCCTCTCCAATAGAGTACACTAGCTAGCTTCTCTTTCTTTGGAATCATAACATGTCCACGTATGTAAGATACATCGAACAGGCTAACTTCCCACTCTTCAGGGCTTAGTTGTTCTTGGATTACTCAACTTGTTACGAAAGTCTGATGTTTTATTATTCGGAAAAATTGAACTACATGCGTTCGAATGCAATGACACGTAAAACTCGGACATGTTGCCTTTTGAGTTTGCACTTGTGAAATGCCGGCAAAATTATTGGCCAATGTCCTTTCTAGTATTTTATCCTACTACACTTACCTCTTTGCGCAAGCGTGATTATCAGCTCCCCGCGTATCCATCCATGCTAACCTGTAAGATAAGACCCCTATACTCGAAGCTACGCCACCCTAGCTAGACTAATACCACTGCCCTACGTTGGCCAACTGACATTTCCTTTGAATCTCTCTCCTAGTGATTAAGGCTCCTGTGCAATCATTAAAATGTCTAACAATTACCTCCAGTTCTGTAAAACAACGCTCGGTAGTGTTAAATATAAACTTGTGCCCGCAGGAAATTACGAAAGTTTGAACGTGCGTGTTCCTCAAAAACCCATTAACCTACAAGTTGATGAAATTGCTAACGCCGCTCACTGCGTTCTTCTTCACGAATTCAAGCGCCTACAAGGGGATAGTGTACCGTCCCCGTCACTTGGAGTTGTTATATATCCAAGATTTAGTTGTCGGTATGGAAATAACAGCTTTGACAGGAGTGAGTGGGGCTACCCGGCGTCCGTGATTCTCATGAATCGGAGCAACAACTCTCTTCGACAGGCCCGGATTGAAATGATACGGTTCATTCATACCATATTCCGTCACCCTTGGGAGCCTATTCATGATCCTGTTCTGACTATGGACTGTACTTGTAGGCCTTACGATGAACTGTAAGTCTAAATCCGTAATTTGACTTTATTATTTTATTCATTTATTTGTAATTTATGTGAGTTGTTTTAGTAATTGGTTAATTTTCCTTATTGTTTTTAATAAATTACAGTGCTAAGAACTTCCCTGCTGCCCTGGATTATCAAAAGCAACGTATTCTGGAGGACACTGAGGAGGAGACGCGTCGCCCAAGAGCACCAAATGCTGTAATAAAAGGGTCAAGGCGTCAGTACATTAATAACTGTGAGCATATGGATGGTCATTTGCGTGCTTATAATTTATGGATCCCGCCTGCAGAGGATTAAGCTTGACTTCTATGAGTAAATTTTAACTTTGTTTCAATAAATAACTGATCTATTCATTTACGTTGTGTACGTACTATTCAGTTTTAGCATAGTAACATAAATATCTAAACCAGCGGGGAATAATGGGTCAAAAATATCTGTAATAGCATTTTTAATGTGTCAAAACAACTTTCGCAATTGCATATTTAATGTGTCAAAAAACTTTTGTCATTGCATCTTTTAATGCGTAAAATACCCAACGTTTTCTATGACTGTAGTTCTGAGATGAGAAAAATCTAGCCGCCAACATTTGAACAGCATGTTTTAGTCGTGTTGATTTTCGTCGTGCAATTATATAATAGATACTTAAAATATAGTACTGAAAACTATAGGCTCCAATTCTTAAGACTGGCGGAACTGATTATCTGTGGAAGATGAAGAGGAGAGCCGACAGTGTGTTTCCTGAAGGGTAGCCTTTTGCAATGCTAATTAATAGCAACAGACGAATGTTTAGTGATGGGTCATCGAATTATTATTGTCATACATGTGTGCAGGTTAATTAACCAAGCCGTGACAGTTAATTAAGCTGTGTGTGATTATCAATTAGTATTGACCGTGATAGGTCAGTATACACCAGCACACTACTAAGTTATAGTGCGATCCAGTCGTGGTGATATGTATGAGAATCCAATGGCACCCGATGTTGACAGGGCACAGAATGTGATCATAAGCGTCCCAGTGAACTGACATCACACATTCATGCATTAATATTGTGCACCGTAAAGCAAAATAGGAATTTTGACCTTGTGCATGAGGGTATTCCTGCACCAATGCAATTCAAGGCTCTTGATCCAGGATCCGAGATCCGAGAAATAGCAAGGTATGTGATCTGCTTGGAATAGTCATGAGCAGAACGAGGAGAGCTATGTTAATTAATACATAGACTGTGACTGTTGGTGTCTTGGTTGCTTTGGAAACAAGTTTCAAAGCGAAAATTTTCTATTTGATTGCAGCTTTTCTCCCGACATTATTTTTGTTGCTGGCGCAAGGCCTTACGTTGCGAAACCTCTTTTCCTTGACAGTTGTTACAATGAATGTGGAGGTAGCGTGATTCTTGTTCATTGCTTGTATTTAACTCATGTCTGTACTCTCATTATCTCTCTGAGCCTGTTGCCGAACACGTTAGCATCGCATTATGTCCACTGACAAAGTTCCATACTTTCCATTTGATAGTTTACACGTGCTAGCCCAATACCCGTCAGAAATGTCAATTTACAGATGCTGAAGCACTACATTGATTTTGTCAAACTTTAAACAGCTCCGCAGTCGGTGAAGGAAAGCTGTTTGAAATATTTTTAGCCGTCAGTTTCTTCAGCGTGCTTCAATCTCAACTTCAAGGAAATTCAGAGAAACACGAGATGGTTCGAAAATCAAACTCAAAGGGACTTCAAATGTTTGCTTATTATGGCGGACAGTTCTGTCGTTGGCAGGTGATTAGTGGACTTCTGTTTTATCGTCATGATTGAATAGCGCGCTGACAGAACTGTCGTCGGCAAATACATTAGCATGTCATAAAACATGGGCATGTACGTATGTGTCCGTAGGACGTCAGTAGTCTTGAGTGACACGGTACTACGCGAGCACACGTGAGGAACATTTTATACATGTTCAGACACAGTGGTTAAACTACTGTATTTGAGAAACTTTCGCCGGAAAGCGAGTAAGACGAAATTGTCACTGTCAGTTCTGCTTGTATCCTTTTTTGGTCATTTCTAGAAATCGGGACAGAAGAGCCGGCTAGTTTTCTCAAATCCTGAAAATGAACTCGCACGTAAAATACTGTTTGCCTATTTTTAAAAAACCTTACATACTTCGTCCTTGGCTTCACGCACACCCATATTCTTGGCCGGATAACAATGGTCCTATTCTCGTCCACTTAGCTTGACCTAAATTCCAATGACACTGTAATGTTGGCCTTGTTCTGCTGTATTACATCGTTGTCATTTACCGAACTGTTCAAGCTATTGTGGATCCTGGACGGACATTGATTCTGAACGCTCAAGTCATATTTTCTTGTACAATATACTTCTGGCTGGCCCTATTCACCGTGTTTACGTTCACAACAAGACATTTACTGGTCCCGTTCGTCCGGGCTTACACCCAATTTCTGCGCATGACACGACAGGGTGCCATTGGGAGGCAGGGGAGGTTATGCAAGCTGATCCTCACTTTCAATCAGTATTCTTCGTATTCTTTTGTTATTTTGTTTCCTGCGCTAAACATTTTTCGGCCGGAATCTCCAGAGTTCCTATCATCCCTCTGTATGCATTTCCCCCAGGTGATTCCTTTGTTGGCCTTGATGATATCCAGCATTTCCCAACTATTTTTCGCCATGATTTTTGCTCAAGTATGCAATCTTGTGTTGGGACCTGTGGTGGTCTTTATGCTGTCCATGCCGGAGTTTCTGTAAGTTTAAGCGTAAAGATGTCAGTTGAATAGCAGCATCAAAAATGAAATATGTTTTCACATGCACGCAGGACCAGGCTCGGCATCCATGCTGCAGCAGGGGTCAGCACCGTTTCCAGCTACACGATTCAAGAGGGTCAAACACAGGTACCGCTGCTTACAGCTTCTCACCTGTGCTTTCAACGGCCTCTTCGCCTCTCTCAACGCCACCATAATGCTGGCAAGTATTATTTTCATAACATTCAGCGTATACGGGGTGGTAAGGATGGAGGGCGTTGTCTCTACATTTTTGGGGTACTGGGCTTTTTTTGCGTTGTCCCAGTATTGTTTCCTTATGAATAGCTATGCTGAGATCAATCAACTGTCAGTGGTTCTTCTTCGGTTGATGCTGATTGAGGGCAGTCGGGAAGAAATGGGAAGGCCGGGTGGAGTACGTCGTGTTAGACAAGAAATGCGAAGTTTGAAGGAACTTGTAAATCAACTGTCGTGTAATACCGGCCCTTGCCTTCTACTACGATAAGGAATTTATTTTGACCTTCTTGGATATAGTTTTGGTTCAGTCCGTATGCTTGTCTTGTAATAGGTTGACTAGGTGGGTTGTAGTGAGAATTTGACACGAGAAGGGGTGGAGGTCATATCTGTTTCTTATCAAGCGACACACTTTTGCCCACGTGAACTGGCGCACGAGCCCACATGGCAACGGCCGTAGTTTCAATATCCTTGCAATTACTGCTATCATGATAGCAATTAAGAAAGTCATTTTATAGAAAAATAAAACTGGAACTACTGCACTAAGGGGCTTGTGAGCATTAACTGGTTGCTATTCTTGGTACACGCGTCCTGGACAAGATGTTGGCGCATCTAAAGAAGGAGCAGAAGAAGAAAAATCTCAAGGAATTTAGTGTGTGTGTGTGTTAATATTATTGCGAAAATTGTGACTGTTGAAACCAGGGTGATAGACGTTGTATTTGCTTATAATGATGATGGCTATAGAAAGTGCAACGAGTTTCCACGCATCTCCCATTTGTCCGCTCATCCCTGTAAATCCCATAATCACAGCTACACACAACTACTACTACACACATGTTCCACGACCATTGTCATCGTGTTTCTTCCCAGTAAGCCGCTGCAAATAATAAAAGTGGGAATTTTTCCGGGTTTGCAAACATTTGCAAGATTAAGTAATTAATGACTCTGTATAAGGTAAATTGGAGCGGACAAAAAACCAGCACCTTTCACTTTCAGACTTTCCCTTGCCTGATTGCCCTGTCTCTTCTGCGAAAGATAACGAAATATTGAAGCTAGAAAGAACACGTCAAACCTGCAGAACGCCTCCTTTTCTGTGCCTTTTTACGCGGATGACCTGAGAAGGGTTCCATTTGAAATGTTACATAACTCAGGCCACCCTGTAGGGTGAATTGACAGACAACCTACAAAATGCGCTTTTACTTTGAAAGACATGAAAATTCATGTTGTCATCTACACGGGAGACAAACAAAACGCTCCAAATGTGTGCGTCACTATCCCGGCATAGTAATTAATCGTAGAACCCAACCATTGCCAGTGCTAGATGCTTCGCGGATGAGCTGATCCAACGTACACAACATCTGCAAACAAAGCCAACCTGTTTTTGAATGTCATTTAAAAACCCCAACGGCTAAAGTGTCTCTCATACGCTAACCAAAATTACGATCTTTCGAGTGTAACTATGGTTATTATTCACCAAAATCGAACAATGACCAAGAGAACGAGCCAAGGTGACGACAGGGTTTTTCAATTACGACAAACGTTTTTTTGCATAAAGATGTAAAACTCCTTTCTCGAGTGTTGCAAACACAGCAATTCTCTAAATGCTGACTAAGCGAATTGACTCGGAACTCATCGCAATAATAATTATTATTACAAGGAATATCGCACGCAGTATCCTATATTTTATGCTGTCCTTAGTCACAGCTCAAATACAGTTCTTCCCAATTTCTAGTGGAATCTCCGTAAAGGCTTTTAGAGAACAACTATCACGACACCATCAGAATGTTAAATTATTTTAGACGTGGGCATCTAAAACCTTTTTAAACACTTCTACATCCTGTACATCCGTGTCAACGTTAATGCAAGTTGTAGATAATGATCCTTTCCATTTTCGCGTATTATATACTTGGGTGAGCACTTTGGGCAATGGGTAACTCTACCATTCTATTTCATTCTAAGCCATTCACCGCAAGACAAAAGCTTGTGTCAGACAATATTTTCTCCTGTGGAACGGTTTTGGATATGCAGGTTAGCTGCATACCAAAGGTCAATAAGGCCGTTTGGTGCGCAAAAAATGGTGACCGTAATTGTGAGAAAAAGAATAATACTGTCAGGCAATAGTTTCGAATTATAAAACCATTCCACAGATTTATCACTGGTTTCAGAGCCTCTATACATAAGGACTATCAGTTTTCTGATGCCGCTGATCGTCAGCCCACTGGGAAGGTTGATACAATGGCTTGATGTATTAATTTTCGCTAAATATTAGATTCTAATTAGCAACATAACATAAACATTTTTTGCATTGATTTTTATCTCTGTTCAAGAGACTCGGTTAAGCGCAATCCAAGGCTGGGGAATGGAAAAAAATTCAGTTCATTCTAATTCTAGTACATTTGTTACTTCAAATTTGAATTCCTATACTAATTCCTATTCCCCAAAAGCGAAATACCGATTCCAATTTCATTTACAGTGGAAATGGCATATAACGGTATGGCCTACAGCGGTTATTTTACATAACGGTGGGATTTTATCCGTCCCTCCGGGACCTTTAACATGCAATCATGGGCGGTATAGCGGTAATTTTATATAACGGTGTGTAATTGGCTGTCCCTCTAGACACTGTCATATACCATTTCCACTGTATATCCATACGTATGGAAAAAATAGAATTCCCATTCCAATACCTTTGAATTGCCAGAAAATCCGCTACTTCGATTAAAACCAAGAAAACTGCTTGTTCATGCGAACGAAAATATATTTCAAACAGAGTCTCCTTTTTCTCCGAAAGTTGCACTTCTTAACTTTCACTTGCTATTAAAGCCGCCCTTCTATTCTGTCCTTTTCCAAAAAACATGAGAAATTTCTAAATAGCTTCATTCCATCCGCGACCTAAACTCAAGATTCAAGAAGCCTTTGTTGCACGAAGTTATATGCAATGGAAAGGAGCACCCTGCAGTAGCACACGGGTCAGCTTTGGCGTCACTGTTGCTGCCGAACGACTTCATTAGAACTGCAGGAAAGCGTGGCGAACGTTTTTCAAATGAACAGACAGAAGTCAGAAGTAGCAAACTGAGTTAAAACGTTGTGGGAATGGTATGAATATTTTTCCCGATTCCAATTCCAATACCGGCTCTAATTAGAGTTTCAAATTCCGATTCCCATTCCCTGTCCATAGTTTTTTTTATTCCGATTCCCATTCCAATACCAAAATTTTTTGAAATAATTCCCATTCCCATTCTAATACCCATTCCGATTCCCCAGCCTTGTCGGGAATAAGCGTAAATGTATCAAAACGGTAAATGCTGATGGTAAAAGCTGATGCAAAGTTTTAACTGTTCAATTTTTCCCAAAATGAATAAACCCTGCGGTGGCACAGTTTTGAACATTGGAATCTACAGTCCCCAGCCGGCCTTACTTTAGTACATCTTTTAATAAGTGTGCAACTCAAGTATTGCAGTATTGCTGCAAAGTACCTCCATAATTTTTTTGGCCTCTCAGCTCCCGCTAAACTCCTTGAATCATCATCTGGAATGCAATTAGCCCTGTGACCCTTGACAAGACAAGTTACAGTACTGAAAGTACAATTTTGGGAATTGCTTCCAAAGCGAGTACGACTTCCACTTTTGAAATTTTTAGCCACGGTACGTAGATTTGCTAGCAGGGAGTTATTACAAATTTTTCCGAGAAATTAAAATTTTCTTCAAATTGTTTGATCGCTCTGGCCTAACTCGCCGTAACCATGGGAATGTTTGGGACCA
>JAQFYD010000212.1:0-24339 GCA_034694225.1 Bourletiella hortensis | reverse complement strand
AAATCCCCCATTCCCATAAATACAATTTGTGTCGTTCCAGCGCACAAAACAAATGAGCAGACACACACACACACACAGACGACAACTCTTTGTTTTTTGTATACCATATATGCAAGCAAACAGGGTGCTTCGTGTACTACTGAAGTTTCTATGTGGGGGTAATCAATTGTTGGCGAACAAAATTAACTGCATTGTCGCCAGAAGAGGACGAGAATCACTTATCAGCAGCAAAGGATGAGTTAGCTGCATTCGCTGAGTATAAGGCACAACGGAATGACATAATAAAGCCAAGCATTACCATGTGAGGCAAAGGAATGGGCCAAGTCTTCTCCCAACTCTCGTCACCCGTAAAAATACATACAAAGGCATACATACGCACGGAAGTAAAACGAAGAAGCACTTGTTCCTTTGCTCCCCAATGTGTCCTGAATACGAACGAGGCACAATGTACACGTCGAGCACACAAAATAAGAAAGAGAACAAGTGGACGACATTGCAAGGCAGCAGCAGCAGTAGTAGCATGCGGGTATAGAAAATTTTACGGATAATGGGAAAACATGTTGCGCGTTGGAAATGGGATCTCGAGGCTACAGAAGCAAAGAGAGAGACAGAGACAGAAACAGAGGTGTTTCTTCCATTCCTTTCTCCTTTTAGAGAAAAAGGACATGCGTGGATTTGGCCTCCTTCTATCAAGCAAATATACAGAGAGTACACACATAAACAAAACCCGGGTAGTGACACAGGCTAAAACTTAGTCGAGTAATTTACAAGGATTTCCCAAGCTGTCAAGTCATGTCCTTGCTAGCCATGATACAAATGTACATCTACACTACAGAGGCGAAAAAACCAGGACATATTGATGCCCCTAAGGTTGAGAACAACAATAAAATAACGCCTGGCTGGTAGTACAAGGCTACTCACAAACTGTCAGCTTTCGGGATGTAATTTATTTTTGCACAAACAAGCTTATATCATCACCATCATGGTATATACAGTTGAGCTTTAAAGACAAGTTCACAGCATTCTCATCCAAACAAACACTTGATAGGGTACAGACAAGGGAAAAAAGAGAATTCCATATCTATAGAAGAGACTGGAGAAATAACAGATAAGTTTGGCAAGTGGAGCAAGAGAGAAAGCCTTATAAAATCTAGAAGTACTAGCGCTTGTATCTTCTGCTATAGAATATTACAGAGCTCAACAGGCTACTGCCGACCATGTGCCAAACCCACACACCAACATCATAAGCCTCCCACCCACGTTAGACGTTATATATACATACGCAACTACAAGTTATTAGTACTGGGAAGAAAGCTCGAGAAAATGGCCAGATACTCCGAAATGAGCACTGTCATGATTTACAACTCTGTCCTCAAATAGCTCTAAATTCAGCTTTTCCGCTTTCTAACAGAACAGATACATACTTATTATAAACCCTACACAAATTTCCCTCATGTCATCATCATCCAGGCAAAAGCATCCTCCAAACTCGACACGCACACACACACACATATGGAAAGTAAACAGTGCTCAAGACGAGAGAGAATTTAGTAATGTATACATGTGAGTGTATACAGCTTGTGCACAAGAAAATTTTGGTGATGTTATTATAATAGAGGCAGCGAGAAGAGGAAAGTATATTAGCAGCAGTAGCAGCAGCAGTGCTGTTTTTTAAATGCTTCTTCTCCTTGAAGCACTTTTTTAATTTTCCGCATGTGAAAACGTTCACAGAAAACGAGCACAAGTGCTGGTTAAAATGACCCAGTCATCTTCGTCATGTCAATAGTAATAATGGATGAAAAATGTATGCAGTCGTGCTACTGGTTGGTGCAAAAAGAGGAAATTATGGATCCTGTGCGAAAATCTTTCTAAAAACAACCGTTAATAATACCAGTCCGTCGTCAGTGTTATGAAAGGAAGCCAAAATCATTAAAATAGAATAAGAATATTACAGACCAGACGACGACAAAAATTATTTACATAAATAAAAGAAAAACAAACTTTAAAACAACCATATTTTTAGTAATAAAACAAAACCGTCCATGGCATACATACCGTGGAAAACATACGCACGTACTGAAAAAACAATGTCATCGTCGGAGCAGCATAGCAAAAGTAGTATTTTTGAACAACCGCGAGCGTTAAAAACAAATAATAATAATTTTCACTGTATGCTTCAATAATTTTCCAAAAAGTAAACCCCAAGCCAGCTACAAAATACAAGATGGAAAGCAATAACAATAAAATCAATTACTTACATTGTCCTCCTGTGAAAATCTTCAAGTGAAAATGAACAGTCCAATGGACTCTGATGGTGGTGCTTGATGATAGATAATGAGGTATGACCAACAACACGTGCTAAAACTTAAATACGTTTATCTTTCGCCCAAATCCATATAAAAAGGCACGTCAAAAGCCACGGTAATTTTCTTGCAGATATATTCCTTTATAAATATTTAAATTTTATAATACGCCACAAGAAACAACGAACGCCACGACGATTCACACAAGAACAGTTTTCAACAACAACACACTTTTTAGGTCGTTTTCGTTTTCCAGCCAGGAAGTTGTAGCTAACTAGCAACACAATCAGTTTCTCTCTTTCCTTTCAAGCCAAACCCATTTAAATGATCTCACTTTTACAAAACCATCCTCAAATACATTGGTCAGACGCTAATTATAATAATATAAAGATTACTATTTCTGTTACGCTCAAACGAGACAG
The DNA here is from genome assembly GCA_034694225.1 of Bourletiella hortensis. NCBI lineage: Eukaryota > Metazoa > Arthropoda > Collembola > Symphypleona > Bourletiellidae > Bourletiella > Bourletiella hortensis. Next base: position 21,614 of record JAQFYD010000212.1, on the reverse strand, counting down.
CCTTTTCGGTTTACTGATTGTTTGACAGATTGATTATCAGATTATGCGTTTTATGTTCTTATATTGTTGTTTCAAAGTATTTGGTGATAATTATTATTATTTATCTTGTACTTTCCAACAGTAATTATTCCGATCACTAGTATATTGGTTCTTGTAATTATGTCGGTAAAATATTATTAAGCTTTGTTCTTCTTAATCCGTCGTCGTCGTCAAGATATGGAAACTAATGGGTTTGATAAAAGCAACGGGAATTATTTGATGTTGATAGTAGAATAGTGGTGATGACAAAGAACTGGAAAAGTTAAAATATATTCTTGATATTTATTGACAACCGTGAAGGCAGTGTGAGACAGGCAGACGCTTCTTCTTTCCTGTTTGATTTCTTCTGTTGTTGATATGTTGGTAAAAGAAAATTGGATTTCCAGGTATTATTCGGTAATAATGATGATGATGATGATGAAAGTAAATTGAAATACTGATCCTTGTTATTGGTCACTTAATTTGTTGACAGTAGTACGGAGATATTTCCCGACTCTTGTTTTGTTTACAAAGTTTTTTTCTTCACTCTTCCTTTCAGACATACACGACGAAGGCTAAGAAAAGGGGGCTTCTACGTTACTACAAGAAGAGAAGACAGAATAGAGGATCCCATCCACACGATCGTTCAGGCGGACTGACTGAAAGAGAGCTTCCGTACAGTTTGCAGCACAAGTAAGTAAGTAGAGATGCTCGTCATGACAAGCTTGAGTTCCTCTGGTCCAGGGACAGGGGTTCTTCACAACATTCTACACTGCCAACCAAGCCTGCCAAGGCTTTTACTACAGTACTGTACGCACAGGGAAGCAAGTAAGTATACTACTAGAGCTACACAAAACTCGAGATTCCACAATGCTTTTCCATGTATATAAAATGCTTTTCAGAAGAAGAAGAGGCAGTGGTGGTAGTAATGGTAGGGAAGCTAAAAAGATCTGAGTTGAGGGAGATGTTAGTTGAGCTGAGCATGGTGTGTAGGTGTGTATGTAATACGGGTTTTGTATGCGTCCCTTTTGTGCGTACGGGAAAAAGATTATATGCTTTACGTTCATTTCCCAAATGTATATACATACAAAGGGTAAGCTTACTACTACTACTCTCTTATATATTATTATTGCTTCTGATTTTGAGAGGGAGAAGCTTTTCGGTAGCCGACGCTCTCATAGAAGCTACAAGAACAGAAGTATATGGTAGAAGCAAAACTTGCGCACAGCCCTCTCCAACTCGAAAGTTTCAAAAGCCTTGTTGTTTCGGGTAGCTAGCTACTACCACCAGCAGCAGTAGCAACTTGCTCCTATATATTATGCTCCTATGTTCCTTTACCTAGCAAAAATTTTTCCCGATTTCTCCCTCCCTTCCGTCTGCCTTAATTCTCTGTCTCTCCTTCTCTCTCTTGCTATATTCCTCGTGTTCATTCTATACTCCTCTCCCTTCGTAAGCAAAAAAAAGTTTGGAAATCAAGCCGAACCAAGTACTCGTTAATGTCTTGGATCCTTAAAGCATCATGATGGGGTATCGCTTTGCTACCATATATCTACACTATTACTGGTGGCTAAGCGGGAAAAAAGGCGATCCCAACTAGGGGGCTATATACTTGTCATCAGTTTTCTCTTCTGGACAGTTTTACTCTGAGCTGTCTATCTCTCTCACATAGGCACAATCAGCTTCCAGTTTTGGGGTAACAAGTTAACCAATAAAAGTTCTATAGATCCGCCTCACTGAATTTTTATCATGTGTAGACTTCTTGTACATCTTGAGAGATGAGAGGGAGACCAGATACAGATAATGATGAGGATGATACTTTGCCCGAAATGTCAAGCGGAGGATTATTTATACTGTAAAGCTTTTTCTGTGCTAGTAGTGTGTGGTACGTATCAGCGTCCAAATGATCCTCATCATCATCATGGTGCATTAGTTAAGGTCCAGTGCATTCACACTACTGTCTGTCCATCTCCACCCTTCTCTCAAGTGTTTGCCGACGACGACGACGGGAGATTTCTCAAGACACGTTATTGTTCCAAAGGAAGCTGTTGTAGCAGCTACCTTCTTGGAGAATATTGAACCTTCCAAGGTTCTCTCTCTGTGTATTGTTTTCCCTTGTTGTAAGGTTACCAAGTGCCTCACTCCTGTATGCAACAACAACATAGCTTCAAGTCATAACATTCTGTATAGAGATACATAATGACCAGAGGCGATGGAGAATAGGGGAAAGATTTCTCTCTCTCTCCCCTTTTTTTAAAACCCAGAACGGGAGCGTTATGTAAATACGTTATAAGAATACGGTTTATTTACGGGGTAGCCGTGACTCACACGCGTATATACACACATATGTACCTTACGTACATTACAATTTTATGAGCTTCCCATCGCAGTATCCATAGCCTGGCGTGCTCCGTGTCTGTTTGTGTAGGTTGGACCATAGAAACTCATTTAAAGCCTTACGGAAGGAGTAATGCCCGGGTTTTCAAACAGCCAGTCGAGCCGCAGAATAAAATTAAATTGCCCTCCTTTCCTATTTAACCCGAATCCTATGGTTTTTGAGGTTTTTCAAATGATTTTCAAATCGATTCCCTCGAAGCATTCCACGTCGTATTGCGTGTGTGTTGCACTTAATGGGAAATCTGATGGGAAAATCTTGTCAATGAATTCCCTATCACTAAAGTGTAGAACACTGTCATTTTCTCAGGAGTAATTATTCCAGCCATGCAAGATGTATAAAAAAGTGCTATAAAACTACATTTCTAATCTGTTTATCTTGCACATGGTGCACGCTCAGCTGTAGGTGTATCTGTAGTTTTGAAATTCATCAATAATTAGAATACCCTTGTCGGTCTTGTGACGTGAGCGGAATTTAATTATTTGTTCGACTCAATCAAGCATTTTACGTAAGGTAAAAGGAAATGCTAGCAATGTAGCATGCAGTCAGGTGAATAAATTTTTCCCTTCCACCATAACCTGTGCCTGCCTGCCTGCCTACCTTTCAAATCAACTCCCAGATTTCCCTTCCCTTTCAAGTACTATAGTAGCAGTATAGAAGTAGTTCAAACTAATGCTAACTTTATTCAAGCTTGAAATAGTGAATCAATTAAGCTACACGTGGGTCTCGAGACTTAATTTGATCATGGAATAAGATATCGCACTGGCAGGTGTTGACTCTTGCCACACGCCAATAGCTAAAGAGCTCCCTTGCTCTTTCCTTTTGTGCAGGTTTTACCTACAGTTAGTCCCCTATAGCTCCACTGCGTGCACAGTCGAGCCGAGTGAACGAGTTTGAGAAACTTTTTCAAATCCGATTTCCAGCTCCTTTGCATTATTATGTGAAAAAATTTTTGCACTGGCGCCGTCATCTAATGAGAAGCATTTTTCCATCTCATTCCATCAGGTTTGTTACTATAATTGCCATGCCATGCAATCATGTCTTATACTAAGGTAAGAAAGGGAAAATCCATGCCGTACCTTGCACATTCTGAAGGCCTTTGACTCCGACGATTCATAATAGAAATGCATTAGTGTTTGTGAAAAGGCTTCACATGTTGCGCAATGCTGGAACTTCTAATAGTGCTTCTTATTTACGGCTTTTCCGATCACATTCCATTAGCATCAGAACAGCAAGCGAAGCAGCAGCAGTAGCAGCAAGTCAAGGAGCCAGGTGCTCTTCCAGACAGTTATGATTCAAGAAAGTGGCAAAGCCTTAAAAAATACTAACGGTTTAGTATGGAACAAGAGCAGCAGGAAGAAGAAGGAAGGGGAGAAGCGAAAGAAATTCCATTATTTTTCAGCAAGTGAAAATGGAGGCATCGATTTTGGCATGAGGAAAGGGAAAGAAACACTGGGAACTTTTGGAGTCGATATTAGAGTCTGCATTGAGACTCTTAAAAATCCAGGGGAATGCGTGTGTATTATGTACCTCCTCTTCAATATAGCCCGAATACATGCAAACAAAAGCATAGAATGGAGAAAATGGCACCTACAAATCCTTTTGACTAAACCCACAAAAATGAAGAAGATTAGTATCACCAAGTTCACACCATTTGGTGGCAGCTCTCATTTTCATCCATGGTGTGGAGGTCAATCTGTTGTTCTTGTTTATGTTTTTTTTTCTCTGTAGTGTGTTTTATGTGCGAATCGTGTTACGCGCATTATGGCCTACGGCATCATCATGAAGTACTATACGGAGAGAACAAAAAAACAGAGACGAGGATTAAACTCCCCCTTGCATAGCAATAACAATTATTATGATTTCGTTTGTAGAAAACGACTTTGTAGCACAACTTTGCACCTTTATTTGCCTTGCTTGTGCTAATATTGTTCTAATCACTTCGCACTCTCCCAAAAGTTGTACGGCATAAGTTTTTAATACTCTCTGGCCTATTATGACGGACCATTTATAGAATTTTATACGGCCTGAGAGGATTAATATGCTATCATTATGGAAATTCTAGACGGAATAAAAGGTTAACTATGCCATGATGCGGAATGTGAAAACTCAAGCCCGCCAGCCAGCCTTCCTTGCTTTATTATGGGTTGAATAATGTGAATGTGAGAGTTTCTTGTTTCACAAATGGCATAGAATGATAGCATGGTGGAGGAATATCCATTGCGGAAATTCAGTATTTTATTCAAGATTAATAGGATCTGCATAGTTGATCAACTTGAGTTCGCTGTCGTCGTCGTCGTCCCCATAGTCTGTACTTTCCTAAACTGGAGGATGAGTTACACCCTTTTCATGCTTTTCAAATTCGTTGGAATTCCATTAAGAGGATGAATCAAGTATCCCATCATCATCCTCATCGAATAGTGACTCTTACGACAAGGTCAAATACTGCACCCAACCGCATCCACTTTTGCGGTAAAAAGTTAAAGTCACCCAGCCACAAATATGGGACTGGTCTAATCCAAACACAGACAGACTGCTTTCCAACGATGATGGTGAAATCATCATCATTCTCGTCCTCATCTCATGGCTGAGTACTGTGTTAATGGAACTACGGCCTTAATTTCCCTAAAATTTTCTACCCCGGGGACTCATTGTTACAATTATTTTCTTCAGTTATTTTCTCATCTTCCATATTTTTTCTCTATTCAAATGTTGTTTTTGATGATTTGGGATAAAATCGCACTAGGACACGCACTAAACTTCATCACCACATGAGGGGTTACAATAATAAAAGCAGCTTATGGATGCATCCACATAGGGAAAGAACATGTAAACTCGTCATCATCAGCATGTTCATTCACCGCCCACCACTCACACTGGAACTCTTTTAATAAGAAGCCTGAAGGCGTCATGCTGGTGATGAGATTTATGAGCGATTTGCCGACGGGAGATGCAATAATAGCTATCTCACGTTTTCTCTGACTGCAACAGCAAGCAGCACTATACTTGCTACTTCCTCTCTGTCTGCCTTCCTCTCGTATTGGTTTTATTTGCGTGGGAGTTACGCTTATTGTTTCGATTACAACATGACACCATTACAAAAAAAATTTATGCTCATCCACCATAACAAGAGTGCATTATTTGCGAAGCATGATTCAGGGTATACGGGTCAAGTGATAAGAAGTATAACAACCAATCTTCTTTCTGCACATTCAACTGGTTCCTGTTTTACCAATAATAATGGCATTATTATTATTATTTTATGCCTTCCAGCTATAAATTTTTTAACCCTGTGGTTGAACCCCAGCTAGCAATTTTGGACTACGACGATGATACAAATGATTTACTGCATTTTAAATACCCATTTTGAGCAGCATTTTCAGCGTAATTGCTCTTAATTTGATACAACAGACCTCGGAATACCAGACTCGGAAACTCTGCTGGCTAGAGGATTAGAACTATACACAGCATACACATAAAGTTGGAAGAATGAGGATGTAATATGGTAAACCATGTATTATAGTTCCACATTAGGCCAGGAGGGATTCTATGTTTATTATGTGGAAACAAGCAACTTCATTCCCCGAGGGAGAGACCTCACACACTAAAATGCTATAGCTATGAATTGCAGAGAGCACAAGTAAGTAAAAATAATTATTATTAAAGCGAGAAGGAATAAGCTGATGAGGCTCTGAATACATTTGTACACTTCTTCTCATGTCCGACAAAATTGTTCAACCAAAAAGACATAAGAAGCTTGGAGCAATTAGTGGAGAGCAAACAATTAAAGTTGATCACCACATAAGGGGGAGAGTCGGAGAAAAATAAAAAAGAGATTCAATAGTAGGAACAACTACCGTCAGCGGCGCCAGGAAACACATTAATTTAACTTCAAAGGACCGATCATCATCTTTAAGTGTGTACGCACCCGCAATGTCATTATAATTGCCAGGTCCGACCATTTCACCAAACTTTCCTAGTAATCACTAGCGGTGCAATAATCATTCAACAAGGTGAATCTTAGTGATGATGATGAGATTCTGTGAATGGGCCGTGAACAATTTCCCAATAGTGTATGCACTTAGCACGCTGTTTATTCTGATTCTTATGTGCATAGTGAAGGTATGTTCCAATTGCGGCAGCTAAGTTGGCTTCAAAGGTACTAGCTATAGGTACGAGCGAAAGCAAAGAACTACTTCGGTGGATTTCTTGGAAGATAGGAAAAAAATTGCCTTTAAATAATCAATTGAATGAGACCAGAAGAGAATGAGCTGAGGAGTCTACGTCTTAACAGTGCGCTACATTCTTTCTTATGGTCATTTTTCATACGAGTCCAGCATGTTCCGCCACTTGAAATATTATTGTTCCTTGCCATGGAAGAATGTGATAAAAATATAATAAATATATGGATTCTCTAACATTTTCCGGCAGAAGATGATTTTTACGGGGCATTTGATGGCACGAGCAAGCCAGTGTTTATAGTGTCGGTCAGTCGTCGACACAAATGAATTCTCCCCATTCATTTTCGTCTCTCATCTGCCTAACTCTGAAGTCATTGTATAAATTATTCTGCTCAAAGCATTGCATTGACGGAAGTTACATTGTCATGCAAAACCCATAGATTTTCATAGGGATAATTAACACTTACTCATATGATACCAGCAAGGAATAACTGAGTGGCTGACGGCCGCACACGATGCCACACACATAATTCTCTGGCAAGATGAAAAACACTATCGGGAAACTGAATGCATGTACCTTCCTGACAGTATTATTATCATTTGGAAAGCGACATAAATAGCCGTTCCTTGGAGCGATGAAAAGTCTGGAGAAAATAGGTGGCTCCTAAGCATGTTTGTGTTTCGCCACCGTGCTCTGTTTACTTATGGCATCCCTATTGCCTCCCTCTTGTCACGTCCTTGTTTTCTCTTTCAGACGTTTGAGTCTCCCACCGCACGAGCATTCCACCAGCAGACTTTCTCTACTCTTGTTCATAGCAGTAGAAGGCAGAAAGGGTTTTACCACCAGTTTCTTGTACTGCTTTTCCCTTGATTACATGTGATTTCATGTATCGTAACATGGGACGGACGTAGAATTCAGAATGCTCCTTTGGGAAAATGGCCAAGTAGCCTCGTACTCTATTAAAAATGGCTGTAAATCAAATCGAAGCCACTGGAAATCCTTTCCCTTTATTATTTTCTGGGCTCAATTTTCACCGTTACAGCAGCCCGGCTTTGACATACGATCGGAAAGGGAGAGAGTTGAACCTAATAATTATAATTTGCCTTATAGCATGTCCACGCAGTTCGAAAGGATATTTAAGCCACTGTCTGAAGCTTCCACTATATCCATATAGCTACTGATTCTGTTTTACTTGTGTAACTTGAAACAATGTCTGCACGTGGGACAGGAGCAGTTTATGTTGTTGTTGCTGATCGACAAACACGCGAATGCACTTCCTGCATTGCATTGCCCGCATGCACTGACTTGAGAGCAGCCATTCTGAAGGGTATATTGTATTGAATATTTTATAAGGATAGTTAAGTAACTAAATAAATGAGAAAGTTGAGAGCGAGCGAGCGAGATACAGAGAGAGAGAGAGAGAGAGAGAGAGAGAGAGAGAGAGCAATGGCTTGGGAAATCTAAATCATTATCTCTTAGACAGAAACTGTAAGAGTTAGTAATAGGCCTGGAGTGAATGTATAGGAGTTGGAGTAACGTTTAGATCTAGAAGAGATAATTGGACAGGTATATCAGCATTACTTGGAGGACATTAAGCGGGGAAATGGTGTGCAACACGGAAACCACAAACTGGCCCACCTCTTCTCTCCATCTATCTCTCTCTCTTCGTACAGACAAGACGAATAAGGGCCGCACTTGAACAACAACTGCAACCTGCTTCACTATAATAATAACAATAATAATACTTTGTCTTTAGTCTATTTCTCTATCTCATCAGCAGTTGTTTATATATTGCACATGCACATCAACTTCGTCATGCAAGTGCATGTATTCTTCGCCGTCCATGTCTGTCCGCATCTCCGTGCATGTGTCTTTTTTATTATACCATCGCTACATACACCTGCGCACACTCTCGTCTCAAAGCTTTATTGCATACAGGGACGTGTAATTACTTTATTTTAAAATTATTATGAACGAATGCATAATGTATACATAAAGAAGACGAACGTATTCCACAAGCTACACGTGCTGTCCTATCCAGTCCGGATTTTCCATTAAATCTAGCCACATGAATAAAGGACTTGAATAACATTGAACGTGAAGCATGTTGGTTCAGTCCTGCTGTTGTGCAATATTAAACCTTTTATGGATGGATATGACCAGTCAGCAGCTCTATTGTCAAATATTTTCTATTATGCTGCTGTCGATAGGAAGACTACTGGGGGAAATAGGGTCATGATAATATGAACTTGATGCACCAGTAGCTCCTTCTAGTCTTACTACTACGGGTGGACAATATTTGTAGACAGGCTTTTCTCCTCCTTGCCGACACGGAAGCATGAAAATCCCATGTAAACATACAGGAAAAGAAATCCTGGAGATAAAATGTCATGGAGAGGCAGAGGCTGGCAGACAGACAGACGACGAGGAACGGTTTCCACTTGGAAATATAAAAGGGAAAAATAATTCAACGGGATGGTTAAAAGAGTCCCGAGCAGTAAAAAAAGTCCACAGTGTACGCCTCTCATGCTTTTACTTCCATAAAATGGAATTGTAATGGGCCAAGGATGATGAAGTTAGCTCCCAAGTTTCTTCTTCTTCTTCTTCCTGGCTCATGCTGGAAACATGAGCTCTTCGGTGTACATTTTTGTTGGCATGTGTGTAATACTGGATTACGCATTTCTAAAAGAATTTACTCTGTTTATTCATACGGAAGTATCTCCTCTTTCTTTATTATGTTTCACACATTTTCTTGTTAACTTTTGTGATCAAGACAAACAAAATGCTACAATTTTCTACTTCTTCCGGATCTGACAACATGTACAGCGAGAGTAGTGAATCGAGACGAATTAATGAATGGTAATAATTCAACTTGTTCCGTCTACTGTGATGATGAGTCCTGAGTAAGAAAGCTAATAAAGACTTGCGGTTTTCAGAATGTTGTTGGAGGCGGCAGCAGCAGCTGATGGGATCCATAACCTTAGATTTTCGTGTTAGTGCGAAGGCCATAGTATTTAAGTGGCTACTTCTTCATAGTGAAACTAATACGGAAGATTCCATCTTAAGCTTCTAGTCAGATTGCGTGTTGCAAGCAAGATCAGGTTAATCTATAGCCATTATGTAACTACAAAACGCTCGTGTCTATATTTTGTATGTGCGGGGATAGAGCTTCTTCAACTTTGGAGTAAGTGCGAGTCTCTAAAGGATGGACATTTCCTGTGTGTTTCTTCTGTTACAGGAAAATTTGCCTCCTTTCTCTCTAGTAATTAATGTGAAGAGTAATTTAGGAATAGTGGAGAAGGAAAAAGAGGGCTGCTTCTTGGTTAATGGAGCAAATGTTTCATCCTTTCATGGCTCGGCAGCTCGTTAGCCAGGAGCGCTGTATAACAGAAAACTCTTCCCTCGGAGATTGGTTTCATTCCAAATGATATCAGTAGTGACAATGGCATGGCAGGGTAAAAAGGCATATGGAGATTCGGGGAAAAGTGACGGCTAAGATGGAGTAAGTGAATTTCCTGCTGCATCTACTTTGATGTTCAGGCAGTACTTAAGACTCATGGTAGGTATTAGCCATGGTGAAAAGAGCCTCCGCGATACTATTTTCCATTAGAATTCATTCGCAGAAAAAAAATTCATCAGGTCTATATAAGAAGCACGAGCTGCTAATGCTGCAGACGTTGACTCACTCAGAGTGTAATGAGACATATGTTTATTTGATGATGAGTAATAAGGATGCTCGGATATAGACGAGAATGTTTAAAAATAAATCGATGGAAACCTCAATTTTTAATGGCCATTTTACACCCCTTTTGTGCACATTAAATTGGCACAAATTCGCCAACTTAAACTCACAGCCTGGTTACTAGTTTCAGTATCAAGTTATACTATCCTATCACTCAGTGATAGCAGATGAACCAGCTTCGACTACTGCACTCTTGTGTAGGCTTCTGCTTTTTTTTACTACAGCTTAAATTTGTTTCTCTTATAGCCGAATATAACCATGGCTGTGCATGCTCCGAATACGAAGAAGAGCGTATGCAATCATGCAGAGGAATGAATACCCGTCTTTTGTAGATACAGCTTAACGGCTGTGTGCTACACGGTTGGGAAAATCGCCTAAAATTGCAATGTATTTGGAGGATGGACTGGCGAATGAAAAGAGAGACAGTTTGTATGGGATCAATTTGTTATCATGTCGTGTTCCCAAACAAACCAACTCTTTCTGGCCCTGATCCCAGATAATAAATAGAACCAATCAAACTATCAATACTTGTTGCCAACAGGGAAAAATCGATTTGCAAGCAAGCACAGAAAAGCAGCTCTAATTCGTCTGTAAGTTTTATTTCATTCCCCTCCTTTATTCCTCTTGTGGCTACTGCTGTGGCAGTGGCTTAAAATTCTTGTTCCGTCCCCGCCATTTTCTTCAAAGCTCTTGTATTACTACGACGGGGGCTCACGCAACAGAGCGGTGAGAAATCGATACGGCGATCCTGGTGCCATCTTTCAGACATGAACGATAAACTACCTTTTTCCTTGTGCAACAACACCTTATCGATGTACTGTTTAATTTTTTGATGGAACGGAACGTATGAATATAAAAATTAATGATATGGAAATGTCATAAATTATGAAAACAATACTGTCACGTTGCTCCCGTTTCTTGTCATTTATCACTATGACAGCGTCAATGTGATCCTAGGCAGATGAGACATTTTGGGAGGACAGATATGCGCATTATTTAAGCATACTTTGGCCATTGTTTTCCCATCACACCGTGGAATTTTTCATCAAATGCGGAAGCGGGTATTTTGCAAATAAATGGTTTGAAACCTGATTCCAACAGCGTGTTGTTAATTTGCGCATACTGACTGATTATGTAGACGATATGTAAGCATTTTAATGCCGAAAGTGAAGCACGTGTGTCACGTGAGGACGGGTTCCTCTTAAAGGCGCCGCAAATATTTGGAGGCAATGGCTTATCGCGGTTACCTGCCTGTGGTGTGCAATTAAATGCTTCCGCATGCACAAACTAACATGTCCATGACGAATATGATGGGAAATGACATCAGGAACATATTTTAATGAATGGATTGAGTGCTCAGGACATCTCGGAAACAAACCTGACAGCCACTGTCATTGGAAATTGCATACGCAGCAGCAGAAGTCATGGTTAAATCGGTTGGGCTTACGGGGGTTGCTTTACTGGTGGCGACACTGGTAAGCAAAGTATTTTTTTTGCGACATATAGGGACGTTGTAGAGGCCCTATCGACCTGGGTTGGAAAGGTTACTGGGTCGTTGTTGATTTTCTTTGGATATTTCCAGATTTTGTTAACATTCACGGATGGAGCACCTGCCCCACAGGACATTCCACCAGGGGTTAACAAAGAAGCTGCTTTCAGATTGGCTGCAAAAGCTTTCGAACCTGGTGCTAAACCTGGAGTACAAAAGGGAGCACTGGACTTGAGCGTGCTGCTCAGACCCGTTGGCAGCGTTTTAGCCGCCCTTGGGCTCGAACTAACAAGTACCAGTATACTCGGTATTATCGGTCCCGGTATTCCCAGGCAACTCATCCCCGGATATCAAGACTAAGAAAGATGTTCTTGTTTTCTTTTCTAAAGATCAGGCAGGAAAACTCGATAATGCAGTAATTATTAGTGACATCGTCTCATCATTTTGTTTTTAATAAAAAACCGAGAAACAGGTGTAAATGTCCAAAAATGTGGCACAGATAAAATACGAGGTACACTGGTCGCAGGTGATCGCAGCCTGTGCGGTGATCGTGGCCCTCAGGTAGTTGCTGGTTACTGGTGATCGCAGTGATCAAAGCCTAGGTTTCAGACCACTGCTGGGGGGGCTTGGAAAAATCATAGTGGTACTATACCAATTATGAGATTTTTGCAATGTATGAAAGCTACCTTAGATTCTAATTCATCAATTTTCTTTACTAATATTCCAACTAGTCTAAAATGACTTCGGGTTCATTTGAACTACAGAAGATGTAACCATTTTCCTAAGGTTTAGTTCACTTGAAGCAATGTTAAAAAATAACAAAATATTAAAGAGCTTTCACTACTTAATTTATATTAGTGGTCATCTCAATTGGTAGCGCTGGCTGTGATCACCAGTAACCAGCAATAACCGTAGCAACGTGATCACCGCTGTGCCCACGATCACCAGCAACCAGCAAGAATTTTTCCGCGATCACCTGCGACCAGTGTACCAAATACGAGTAAGCTGTTCAAAGGTAACATGGCAGCCTCAACTGCGCTCGGCGAGTACAAGTTCGAAATTTGTCAAAAAGGCAGAACAAAAGAAAGAGTATGAGTTGACGAACAATAATAAATTAACATTACAGACTAAAGTTAGCTCTAGACTTCCTTTGTGTCCGCATTATTATTATCGTCGTTCGGTGGTTTGTAACTTTTCAAAATGTCTTCCATTGTGTTGTAATAAATTCCATTCCTCTCTACCGTTGCCGTTTGCTTCGGTGTGGAACTTTTGCCTGAACCCGTGGCTCCTACGGAAAAAACCAACAGTGAGCATTATTAGAAACTTTCCCCATCTACAGAGGAATATTGTGACTATTGAACACTTGCCTGGCAGTAGAATTTTCTCCAGTTGGAGGAATGGGCTTTCGAACAGCAGGGTACATACAAAGCCAGCCATGAGTGACAGAACAGCATGATTGAAGAAATATGCTGTCATGGAATATCTGCTGTAATATGCAGGCTGACGGAAAGTCAAGTGGTAAATCATTTGAAGGTGAAGTGAGACCAAGTAAGTGCAGAATGTAAGTCGTCCAAGGGGAATCAGAGGTGACCAGGAGAGGAAGCGGTTAACATAGCCTCCATAGCCGTATACACAAGCGAAGATGATCCAGCTGATGCAGACACCCCAACCAAATCGGTGAAGACTTGCATAAATGACGCTTGGAACTACAGGGACTTCGGTTAGTGGATCAAACCAGCTAGTTATGCCGAACAAAATGGCAAGAGCAATTGCCGTAGACACGAGCCAACCAGCTGCGACTGCCAGTTTTGATAATTCCACCTTTTTCCCTCTTAATCTATACATTAGGTATCCCAGCCAGATTCCGGCAACGTACGTCTGCGCTCTGGCCCATGGTTTGATGTAAATGTCCTTGTAAAACGTTCCAATACTACAGAAAGGATTGATTTTAGAGTTTATCAACAATGCAGCAACTGATAATTGGCAACACAACTGATCACTTACGCTCGAGTTGGTAAGACGGTTGGGACCGCTTCCTGAAGATAGACTTGAAGTCCTGGTGCAATGAGCGAAAGAATGGTAATTACGCCAAGAAGAATGAGCCCCTTTGTTCTCCATTTCCATAATGGAAGGACAAGGAACGGTGTGAAGATGTATAATTGCATGTCCACAGACAGATACCACGCCTCGGCTTGACACTGAAACAATTCACCGCTATTATATTTGGATATTACGGTACAGCGTAAAATTGTTATGGTTCACTTACCAACTCACTGGCATGATAAAGATTATTGATGTACAACAAGTTGGTCCACCAATTGTCTCTACACCACTGGCCCCAGAGGTCCATTACTGCCCAGTAAGGACCATTGCTCACATATGGCAAAATTGTAGCCATGATACCAACCAGTATAGCGTAAGTGGGTGTCAACCTGGAGTCAGATTCTATTTAAGTCTCTCGTCATTTAAAAGTCATTGAACCGCACTCGCCCGACTCTTGCGGGTGATCGTCCTTACCTCAAGTAACGATGTAAATAAAACATGACAAGATTCAGCTTTCCTTTGGTTTTGTCATAGAGTTTGAGTAAGTTGTAAGCAACAAGAAAACCCCCCATGACGAAAAATGTATCCACAGAGAGCGTTCCGTTCAGAATCGCCATCATGGACCATTCCTCATGACCCTGCGCAGGTTAACATTAACGTTGACTTTCAAGCCTTTCTAATTTAAGATAAATAATTTGAGTCTCTTATTCATACCTTTTTTACATCGATCATGTTCCAGAATGGAGTGTAACTGAGCATAAGCCACGTGTGAGCAAGAATGACCCACATCATACTGAAGAATCTCAAGCCGTGGAGGCATCCAAAGTTCTCTGCTCCGCCCTGTTTTGTACTCTGCCATTTTCTGATGTTCGTAATCAAAGAAAATGCAAGAAGTGCTTGCACACCGACACCTGAAACCCATTTAAGTTGTTCGAAATTATCGTTCCTGGAACACTTGTTAAATGATACAAGAGGACATGACCATCTTACTCGGTTTGCGCGTCTCCTGTCCGGCTGAGCTGTTGTTCCTGATGAGCTCTAGCATGGTACCACCGAGATTGAGAGCCACAAAGATGGCTAGGATACATCTACGAAAGTCAAGCAAAGTTTAAGTTAGGACCGTTATGAGGGAGTGTTCTTAGTCCAGCAAACTGCTCACATCATTGTCCAAGTCCCAGCATCATAGGCCGGTTTCTGGTCCGTATAACATCCCAAACTTGTGAAATCCACTGGGAGTGCTATTTGCGCAGCAGTGGCATTAATTATGGCGACAACATCTTTGCCAGAGCAGGAGCTTGGGAAACATGTTCCAATGGATGGGTACATCTTGATACCTTCGTTCCCTTCGAGTGCCCAAATATTCTGTGAGGAAATGGTTTGTATTCAAGATTATTATTATACTTTTGATCATTGGATTTTATATGGAAATCATTTCAGTACCAGAAACTCTTCCGGATCAACTGCTGACCGGCCTTGTGCAGCACCGACTTCAGAAGCATCTTTAGTTGAGACCGTGGGAGTAATTGCGATCGTGCAGTAGCGCCCACTAAAGGATTTTGAGTACATTTGACCCTGGTGAATTGGAGATGCAAAGCTGACATTGGACGCTCGCAGGCCGACACATTCGTCAAAATCTCCCATGGAGTTAACATGACCGTGGAGGAAGCCTTCGGGAATCTTTCCCCACGAGTCCACCACTGTAAAAAGATTACACCATTGTAGTATGTATGTGTGCACAGTGCACACCATTGTCACATGAATCACATGCGGCACGTGCTCGCCAACATATTGCACTTCCCTACCTATGAAAAACCGTCTCAAGACTTTGATATCCCTAGCATTACTTTGGGCATACGTTTACCTGACCTAAAAAATGAGGTAGGTCAGGGCTGCACTTTTGAATGCACACTCTTTAGTGATTCATAATCTTGAGTGGCTGACATAGATTGAAACCAATGCAACTGGAATGCGTAGTTTGGATTATCCATCCGCTACGGATCAAGTGGCTATTCGTGATATCGATAATCCTCCGGCATTTAAAAACATAATATGCCCCATAATTCTATATCCCCGAACAACAGAATGTTTTTCTGCGGTCCGGCTGTTTATATACAAAGAAACTGATTTACTGTGTAAAGCCCACGCGGAATCCTTCCATGATGTGGTCGGGGTGACCAGCCGTACAAACCATTCGGCCGTATGGCCCTTGCAATCTTCACTGATGTCCAAGGAATCGAACACGTCAAGTACAGTCACTGGATCCAGGTCCTTCAGAAAGTTTTGGAAATACGCAGGGGCAGCAAGTGAGTAAATCTTTTCCCAGGAAATTCCATCGTGTTCACCATCCTTTAGTAGGCTAACCAGACCCTGAAGGTCACCATCGAAAGCACCGGTGTCCAGCAAACTGGATAGGCCTGGGCTACTGTGGGGTCCCTTATCAATGGAGGCGGCATGAATACCCGCGCTTAAAAGCGCCAAAGCCGTCAATAATGCAAGATTTAGATGGGCCATGTGGAACAATCTGTGTAGAATATTCTGGCCCAGAACAGCTTTCGAACACGATCAACTAGAGTATAAAACTTTCTGGCCTGATTATATAGTATGGGCCCTTGATGATCCATTTTCACAACGACAGATTTCATGTTTTTTCATCTTTGTCATTGCCGATAACCTATCGATCGTGTAAAGTTTATCTTGCTTGTACGATTATTGGCTGCCATTCAATAATTAATTGTAGTCATTCACAGCGTTTGTAATCTCAATTGTTTACAAGTAACTTTGATTAGTATGCTTGTGAGATCATAGTACAGCATTAGTGGAATCCCCAACGTCTAGCTAATGCATGTTCAAAACGAATCGGAGGTATACTTTTGAGAAATGTGTTTGTTTTGATAGCGTATTTACTTGACTGAACAATAGAAATTATGTCTTCAGGTCTGGCTGTCCATTTGTTTGAATCCTGTTCCGTCGCGTGTGCTAGGATCTTGTAATGATTCACGAGTTACTGATGATGACAACTTTCAACAAAACTGACTGTGATTGTCTGTGATTCCAACGGTCAATTACAATACGGACATTGCAGTAAAGTATTGAAAATATCCATGCTGTCATAATTTTCACGGGTTAGTACTTGCGCAAACGATTCTTGCTGATACGCTCCTCCGTTCAACCACTGATACAGTCTTTCTCGTATGAATGCCACTGAAAAGCGTGTGTGACCCTGGATTCGATTATTCTTAGGCAAATCTGAATGAATACCAACGTAATTGCAGTTATTTTTCGAAAATCTGAAACCAGGCTAGAGTTCAGTACCAGCTTCTTGATCATACATGTACAAACATAATCTCAGTCCATAATCTACTATCATTAACATGACATCGTCCATTCTCTGTACAAGCTATACCACCTTCCATGACTAGTATAGAAAATATTCTTGTCGAATCCCACAGCCTAATTCACGTGGTCATTGTTATCTACACGTTTTTTGCAATATCTCTTTCGACGAACAACAATAATCTGTGTATATGTTATACAATTATAACTACACTGCTGCAGTCAATACAAGATGCTGATATTTATTGCTGCAAAACTTGTATCAGAAGACATTAAAATCGTTCACAAGGCAGTTGCGGGGACACAGCTATGAAGCTCGAACAAGGTCACAGGTACTAACAAAGGACTTCGTTTACAAGCTGACATAAACATGCTGCCACCAGTCCTTATAGACACATACATTCCACATATTAGGGTTCTGGTGGAATGACAGCAAGAAATATAGAATATTGTTACTGGTAGTGACCAGCAGTACTACTACTGTGGAACTTCCAATGAGTGGAGCGGCAGTTAAAGCAAGCTATTAACTAAAACAATATCACTGGAACATAATAAACTTCAGAGGATAGGGAGATGGTGTAACAAAACATTTGTAAACACAGAATGAAATTACAATTGTAAACACATCTACAACTGTGAACACGAAAAATACGTTTGTAAACACAATTCTCTACAATTGTAAACACGCGTTACATTTGTAAACACCAGCTTATACATTACATGCACTGTGTTTACAATTGTATACAAACGGGACTCCCCTGCACATCACAACTGAAAGCTGAGAGCTAGACTCGGTTCTAAGCGTAAAATTACGAACGACAGGATATAATTTTTCACAATTTTTCGTAATCGAAATTAGACTAAAAATTACATAAAATCTATAGGGATTAGGAGACGATCACAGTCTACTACTATGTCTCTCAGGATTAGCACCATTGTAGCAGTGAAGTCAAAAGGACTCCTAGCGCCTGGCACAAACTAATAAATAATTCGAAAATGCCTTCGTTATTTTGAGAAGTACGCAAATGTTTGAATTAATAACAGGAAATCACAGGAATGGCTTAATATGTTATTTCTGTGTTCAACACAGCAAAACTTGCGAACTTATACATGTGTAGCCTTTATATTCCGGCTCTGCTTAAGAGCTTCTTCAATTTCGCTCTTCGTAAGAATTTTTCGCACTTCCAACGCCTGAAGAAGTTGATGGCGAGCACAGAAAATAAAATTGTTATTCAAAAACGCCGGAAATCCACGATGTCCGTCGTACATCGTGTACAAAGGTACTCTTATAACACCCAGTACTTCATTGCCGAAATCCATTGACTTAAGAGCCATATTTTCTACGTCACGCAGGTTGTCCATCGACATCTGAAAAAAAAATGAAACACTGCTTACTAAAAATACCTTAAGGTCAATCTGTTTAAGATATTAACTTACTTCGTGACAATAGAAGTGGGAGAATAATTTTTTAGTTGGATGTCGATATGTACACACATAATCCTTTTGGGTGATAACGTGTTGAGAACTATCAATATTCATCTCCTCCGCTAGTTCTCTCTGAACCGCACTGATAGCCTATGAAGCAGAAAACAAAATAAATATAACAATTCATAAATTGCAAATAACTAAATTATTGGCTTCAGAATCTTTCAAATCAATACATCGTTGTAGTAATATAAATCGCATGGCTTGCTACTGGATTCCTGGACATAACAACATTAATCTACAGCACCGACTGACACCAAAAAGAATCATCAGCTGCGCTTATTTTCAAATCGAAACTAAACTTGCATAAGGCGGATCCTACTTTTTAAAATTATTACTTCCCCATTCGGATATTTTGATAAGACACTGCCCTTCTACAAGAACCACATCTTAGCTGTACCAGCGTATGACACCGGTGTGTATAAAAAACCTTAATAATCCCAAACGGCCACTCATGATTTAATTTAAAAACAACATGCTTCAAATAACATACCCGTTCTTCAGCCTTTTCAACTGTGATTCCATGCATCGCTTCGTCTATCAAACCCCCAGCGAAACCAATACATCCGTCAAATCGGAGCTGCATCTATGAAACGAAAATACAAAAAACAATTATTTTATCACACATTCATCACCCAAACATTGTGTCATAGTTCAATACAAAACCGTACCAAAACGGCAGCATGCGGCTTATATTCTTCAAGAACATAATGGTCATCCCATCGTGCGAAAATCATGCAATGAACTGCATGCCGGTACCCGGATTCCGTCAAAGTTGACGCCAGCGTCACTTCTTTCACTTCAATGTCATGAGGATTTGCAGTTGCTCTCTTATTCTCAGGTCCTCCTTTCGATTTTGGTGACTTAGATCGCTCTCTTTTCGTCTCATTTTGCTTCTTCTCATCCATTTTCAATAATTACAGCTACTACAAATTCAAAACCCAAGTTGAAAACAACATAACAAAAGAATCAACAATCAACTTTGTAAGGCACTTCAGCAAATCATAATTATCTCACTATGACCCTAATGTAATGGAAACAATAATGATTTCAAAGTTTACTACAATTTTACCTGTAAAATAGATAATTTTGGCAGCACAATTTAGAATCCACGTCTATTGTCATCCACGGTCCACGTGAAAATAATAACGTAGTGATTCGGAAAGACCGCGTTCTTCTGACACACCACTCGTCCAAATCCTTTGTTACGGCTACGTTTTTTGTGATTCTCGGGAAATCTTCATGGGAAAACAATTATTTATCTCACCTTTAACGCAAAGATTATATAATACAATGTAGAATGTAATCATATCAGTTATTAACATTACATTAGCAAGTTCAATCTTGTTGGACTGACGAAGGAGAGCAAGAGTTGAAGCCTTAATTTTGTATTCCAAAATTTACTCGTGTTCGCCGTCACGCTTCAAAAACAGCCATGGCGACCCCATCACCACATAACTCATCATCATCCTTAGGTGAACAACATTTTAATCATTTTCAATTCATCTTATCGTGTTCATCATCGAAGGATCTTTTAGTATGGAGAGAACAGTAATACAACAAGACATGTTGTAAGATAGCGTACAATAATAGAAAAATCTGTCATGAGAGTCAGAGTCAATGAAACATGAGAATAGCACAATAAGAAACTCGTGGCAATTCTTACAGGATTGAAATTTCACTTTCAGGTAACGTTGATCATCCCTATTGCTTCGTCTCCTTATGTTGGCATTCATTTTTCATGGTGGTTTTTCATGCCTCTCAACATAACAAATTCTTTGTGACAAAAGTCACTATTTTCCCTATTCGTTCCAAATATGTTGTTTTCTTGTCCTTTACTATACTAGAACAAGCCGATGTTGTTGTAACTCGTGTCATGTAAAGTCTTACTCTGTTATTTTCAGCTTGACACAAGAAAATTGCTGATCAAAGTGTTTATTATATGGTGTTAATTTGGGTGCAGTCAGCAAGAAGGCATTAGCCATAATAATATATAAGCTGATTTTGATAGACGGTTATGAAAACTTGTGCCCTCAGGTGATCATCATCACGATCATAATGAAGGATAATTCATGAATGAATGAAGAATGATGATGAACAACAACTGCATGCACTTTACCATTCACTTCCTCCATTGTTTCTTCACAACCACGATGAAGTCATTCCTCTATAGTAATAGTGTTGTTGATAATTATCAGATGCATTCGATCCCATTTATATTCGTCTGTCTGTGACCTTTCGCACGAAACATTCCGTTTTGGATTTCCAACTTGTTTGCAATAAGTCCTTACAATAATGATCTTTTAATTGCTGCTTGGAAAGTAAGTCAAAGTTTTAGTATTTTCTGAACAATTCAGGCATTTCTTCCGTGAAAATTGGTCGGGATGGGTAATGTAATTAAAGGGGAATAATAATAGACCTTGTTTAATTTATGGCGAGAAAATCTCATGATTTGAGTCATTTGCTTTATGGTGATCATCATCATCATTGCAAATGATGATGGGGATGGGACGCGACACAGAAAATCGTCTCATGATTCTTCAGTTACCAATTTACCTCAGCTGCCAGAAGAGTTTATTGGCCTTATGCAAAATATTCATCTCTGTACACTTGCATTATGAAAAAAAAACTCATCTTAAAAGTCATAGGCAGGGATGATCTCTCCCTTTTCAGACCTGTTGTTATTGCTGTCACAATTTACCCTTGAGATATTATTTTGGAAAATGTAGTTTCCTTCGTCTTCCTCAAAGGTTAAAGGTTACTAAGACAAACCTTCTGTCATTTAATTCTAATGAATATACTTTATCCCTCATGAAAATCCTTTTTTATTTGACATTCGTTTTCCTTATTACTAAGGCGAACCAAAAGCATAAAAAGCAGAAGTGAGCATAACTCATTTTAGACCCTGAAACGCTATATAATTCGGAATC
>JAQFYD010000211.1:0-24406 GCA_034694225.1 Bourletiella hortensis | reverse complement strand
TGCCCGTGGCCCGCCCGTGAAAATTACGGGCGCCCGTTGCCCGGCCCGTTTTCTAAAAATGTCCCAACGGGCCGGCCCATGCCCGCGGGCACGGGCCGGCCCGTTTTTGCCCGCGGGCATTGCTCACGGGCCACATGTCTGACATGGAAACATTTTTCAAATGCGTAGCCTCTTGAGCCATTTGATACGGTGATGCTGTAAGGATCCTGTAGTCATATGGGCTGGAGGACTTGACAATCTCCACGGACGGGCCAAAGTTAATCAAGACTCGGCCTTCTATCATCAAATGAAAAGTAAATCATTATTCTTGGAATGAATTCAGAACGCTTTAAAGTAAAAGCCATGTGGGTGGACTTTATAGGTGAATTCAAACATTATTCGAAACTTCTGCAAGCATGAGATCTTCCAGAGGTGCCCTTCGCAAGCATTCAATAACGGCTGCCATTTTCTTCAGCTTAGTACATCCAACCTTCTTGGCAAGATCCATCACGTTCTCCAGGGGATCAGCAGTTGCTGCCCATTGACCCATGCCTGAACCACTTTGCGCAATGACGCGATGTATTAGGCCTTTACTTGCGGGCGACATAACAATAAGCCAAGAAGCAGCGGCCCCAGCAGATTCACCACATAAGGTCACTCTGTTCGGGTCCCCTCCAAAGGCTTCAATATTCCTCCTCAATATCTTTGAGCCCAACATTGGCCGGGATGTATCCATCTTCTGAATTGAGAAATCCGGGTATTCCAAGTCGATAGTTGAGAGTAACCAAGATGACATCCTCATCCATGAGTAAGTTAGGTCCGTAGTTGGATCCTGTGCCCCCAACGTAACCTCCGCCATGAACAAAAATGACGACAGGTAGATTCTGTTTTCCCTAAATTTAGTCATGTTCGTTGTACATGAATTCAATTGACAAAGCACGAATTTTGGTTTACCAGGGGGCAGGGGGACATTCACGTCAAGATAAAGGCAATCTTCAGTATCAGTGCTAGTTGAGGAATCCATAACGTTTGTTCCTGGGCATCTTGGGCCGGACTCTTCAGCACTTTTTAGTTCCTTCCACTTCTTGACTGGCTCGGAAAGCTAAGGGGAAAACAGCCACGAGTTAAAGTTAAACGCCCTCTTATCATAACGTACTGCTTCGCTTGCTCGAGTTTTCATTCCCCCGCAGACTCACCTGAAATCTCCATGGGATGATGGCATATCTTATCCCTCTAGATGCAGCATATTCTGTTGAACTTACAGACTTCTCCAACCGTCCGTGAAGGGGGCCATCAGGAGTCATGACCATGGCGGGATAGATTTTTCCATAGACTTGCAAAACTAGGTGAAACGTAGTAATTGCAAGGGAAAATATTAATGCTCACGAAAAAAATAAGATCGGCACTGAAAAAAATGATTTTGCACTTGGCATTTGGTAGGAAACAGCACTTTGCTGGCACTTGGCAGTTGTATGACTTTGCACTGAAATGGTTAATTTGCACTGGGGGGAACTTAGCGTGTTCTTCCAATTCAATGGAGTAAAGTCATACTTTTAGTTGTGCATTGCTTGTCACTATGGCTTCATCAAAAGTGTGTGCTCTTGAGTGTGAAATTTCGGATAGCGAGGATGATGACCAAGTACCAGCCCCAGCAAGTGGGTTACAGGGTCGGAAGCCAGGGAGAAAAATTATGTGTAAGAAAGCTACAGAGTTTTTGACTGAACCAAAGGCACAAAGCCATTTTGCGGTCCGTTATTGGAAACATTGGAAGACGAACAGCATGAAACGACGACCGAACTAGTGATAAATGCAAACAAGTACCTATTGGGCACAAGCGTGGTCCTGGACGGCCCAAGAAATCTAAGGCCAAGGAGGCTCTTCTACGTCATGACAAGCCAACAAAGCGAAAACGGGCTCATTGATATTAATTCTTGAATTATTTGTTTCATTGCTAATTTTTGATTTTTCAGTGCCCATTCATTACTTTTCTTGACCAAGTGCATAATCATCGTTGATAAGTGCTTATTAAATTTTTCCCAAGTGCTTGGGCAATATCATACCAAGTGCAAAATCATTTGTTGTTCAGTGCCGATCTTATTTTTTTAGTGCTCATTAATTACATTCCAGCTAAATACAGGGGGTTCTTATTCATGCTGTAACTGGAGGAATCGAGACTGCTGCCATTACTGTCGCCCCTGCACATGGCTCTGAAGTGCGTACAGCAGTAGGCAACAAGGTGAAGAGCGATTTATTGGAGTCTCTTCCCCGCAGATGCCCATATTGAAAGCTTCCGCGGCACAAGCTTTGAGCAAGCCTTTTCAAGTAACGAATAGATGAGGTGTGCATTTTCTCATGTCTATGCACTAGAAACTTCTCTTCCATGTTTCGCTTTACCACCATCTGCTCAGGTGCACATGAGATTGAAAGGCTGTATCTATCCTTCTGAGAGGAAGCTGGCGTAGCTCATGAAAATGAGACCTTAAAATGACCCGACTATGACTCAAACCCACAATAATTATGCCTAAAACGCAAGTTAACTTACAACAGTAACAACAACTGTTTTGATTCTGGGGGCTATCAAACGTTAACAACAATAATAACTTTTATAACCATAATGATACGTTATTTTCTACAAAACGTTACTATAAATGAAATAAATACTGATTTCCAGAACAATAATTACTGATAATAACTACTGTACTGTAACTGACTTTCAACTCTAAATCTTACTCTTGAACTGCCTAAATCTCAACTCTGGATTCTAAACGTGACTAATTACTGACGCTCTCCTGAAACTGGACTCAACTCTGTCTCTGAACTCCAAAACCGGACTGATTTCTCAACATCTGAACTGTCATATTTATACTCAGAAATTGACCTATTTAATCTCATTGGAACATTCTACAGGTCAACAACATGACGACCAATTCAAATCACCTTTAGCTTTTCACCCTTTATGTAAATTATCATGAATGTACTATCGTTCATTTCCGCATTTTCAACATCACAAACTTACATAGTATCTACATCAGTGTGTGCAACCGGCTGGATTTTTCCCGTTGGTTGATACCCAAAATTAACTCATGTGGGGGTTGTTTGCCAATCGGTTTTGACACCGTCAAAAAAGTCCGTTAGGGTTTTTCTCGTTGCTGAAGCATTTATTCATCGTTATTTCAGGTTAATGCCGTTTTTACTGAATGTAAGGCTAGCCCCTTTCAAAAATTCAATAATTCCCCTCTGAAACAGCAGCACTGCTGTTATCCTTACATTTCAAAATGGAGCCCGTTCACACGGGGAAAAGGACCTTGACAGGTCACAGTCAGTTTGCTCCCATCGTGTTTCAATTCAGAGTAATCAAAAACAGCATTCTTTTTTGGTAAAAATTACGATTTTCGGTAGAACGAGTTGGAAAATATTCTGATTATTTCAAAATCTATCATCAAGTGGCGCGAATAAATTCAATAATGCGACACGAAGTTCCCAGATATGAATGAACAGCATGTAGAGTGTGGTACAAAGGGGCTGTAGCCTAGCAAGAATTTTAATTTGGTTAGGAATAAACGTTTCTTCCAACGCATTCGCGCGCTTGCAGACGGCCTTTATAATAGTTAATAATGCTAATGATGCAAAAGTAACACTAATGCTATTTGATGCCTGCAAAACCGGTCTTCGAAACCCTTCATCTGCCGTTTTTGGTTAGGTTACTGAGACATTACTGCAGCGTTGGGGTATTTGTGGATATCCTGTTAGTGTAAAAATATACGTTCGTGAAAACCAGAAAATTACTATATTTGACGGTATTACCGGTATTTGCAACCGGTTGCACACACTGATCTACATACATAGGTTTTGTTACTTCGTTCCCCGTCTCATTTTACATAAAATAACACATTGCAGGTCAACTTATTCACGTCATGTTGGCATCTCATAGCATTAAAATATAACAATACTTTCAGCACTGGTAAAGGTAATACCTTCATCAACTCATTATAATATCAACAATAATCACATTATTATGGACATAAATCTTTCAATAGCATTATAATCATCTAAGACAGCCACAGATATCTGTTGCGCTTCCTTTCTCGAAAATATGGGACGACAAAGAAGGAGAAACTGGTAACACTTTGCGAGGGTGAACTTCCGAAGGATTCTGTGTGGGTGTACTATTTAGATACATGGACCATTCACCGAACTTGTTTCCGTTCCTGCAGGCAGGAAGGACTTGTGTATGCGGATGAGACGGAAAATGGATCATCCCCATCATGAGACGTGAATCGTCCCAAGGGCAATTAAATTCTAAGATACGTAAATGCTGTACAGCAAAACATTCTTCTCACATGGTTGATCCATACTTGTCAGAGGAAAACTGATGGAACCCGTCCGAGATGGGCCTTACCCATACTTGAATACGGTAGTACTATCGAAAGTAATTGAAAGCAAGTATACAGCAGCGACAACTGTTTCAAAATACAGCAAAGCCATCTGGAGAACACACCGTGAAGGATAAAAGTTGCTTCCTTCCACGGTCGGGCTGGCTTTTAAGCCCGGCAGAGTACTTAAATGAGCCAGGATCAAGAAACGCAATTCAAAGTCCACTTTTCGGTTTTTGTTTTCGTTATTCGGTATTACGGGTGCCGGTAATCGTTTCTGTTTTTGTTACCGTTTCCGGGTGAGAAAGGTTTTCGTTAATAGCCGTTACTGAATTTTTGGGCTCAATTTCGTTACTAACGTTATTTGGTAACGTTATTCAATAACGTTAGACATCTCTGCCACATGCCCATAAGTGACTTTTGCCTACCATGTGACAGCACGTTTAAGATTTTGACCCGGATTGGTGACCTCTGAATGACCTCAGGTCAGAATGAGACATGCCCCACGCGTGAGATAATTTAATGGGCTTTCGAATGGTATACTGCACATGGCTCTACGTCAAACCGTCTAGGAGGAGATACTGCACATGGTTAGCCCTATAGTATATAAATACTATGAATAGTACCTGTTAAATTGTAAGATAGGTACGCTTCACACTGCGCCATTATTTGCTCTGGTCTGTGCAGGAGTGTGCGGACACTCAACGCCAATACGCACACGAACAAGTGTACCAACTGAGCCAACGATTTGCAGTTTCACTAATCAACGCTGGACTGAAGGCACAAGATGTTGTTGCAGTTGTCCTGCCTAACTGTACTGAGTAATGTCATAATTGTATATGGAATTTGGTACGCTGGTTGCGTACTAAGCACTATGAATCCAACCTGTACAGAAGTTAGGCCCCCCAAACGCAATACAGACGAGACTTCGCATGGGCTTAAGTGCATTTTATTATTCCCAGGTGAACTTAAGCACTCGATGGAGATGGTGGGTGCAAAAGCAACAATCACGACGAGCTACAGCTTTCTCTGCTGGTTCACCTACCGGGAAGAGTCTAATAAGTCAGTTCATTGAGAAATTCGGGAAGAAAACGGAATTCATTAAAGGCTATGAAATGACAGAGTTGTCTCCTGTTGCAAATCTTCTACTGCCAGGGAAATTCAACAGTAAAAAACTTGGATCCGTAGGCGAGCCTGTTGGCAGCACGTTGAAGAAAATCGTTGATGTTGATACTGGAAAAACCTTGCTCCACTATGAAAGGGACGAAATTTGTGTAAAGGGGCCACAGGTGAGTAACAATTACATTACGCTTCTGCGCTGGTGGGCAAATAGACGGAGTTAACCATACTTCAAACAAGCGATCTTTATATGAAGGCTGTATGTACAGGTGTTGAAGTGTTTATAACAACGAAAAAGCCACCAGAGCTATCATTGACTCGGACGGCTGGCTACATACAGGAGACGTTGGTTACTACGACGATGATAACTGTCTCTACATTGTAGATCGGATTAAAGAATAAATTAAGGTCAAGGGGTTCCAAGTGTCACCCTCAGAGTTAGGAGATTTGCTGCGAGCCCTCACGGAAGTTGAAGAGTAGCAGTGATTGGGGTTCCAGATGAAAAATATGGCGAGCTACCTCGGGGTTATATTGTTTTGAAGAAAAGTGAAAATACAGATTTGACGGCAGAAGAGTTACATAAGTTCCCGAAGACTGAGGTCGTGGATTACAAACAACTGTGGGGGGAATTGAGTTCTTCGCTGCCATTCCGAAATCGGCTTCTGGAAAGATTCTGAGAAAGGAATTATTGCAACAATATCTAGCAAGTTTTTCTGGGTGAAACGGAGTGTTACATTTAAATAAGCAAACAAGAAAAGTAGAGGCGCTACTGTAGTGCGTGACAATAAAGGCGATTATCAAACCGTAAGCCAAATTAATGAATCTTATCCCCTGGATTCTTTGTGAATGGCAAGAACAAGACGGAAAGAGCAGAAGTCGTTTTTCATTCTGAAGCCGAAAAGTGTAGTGGATAGTCCACTGCTGTTTCACGTTGCAGTCAACTTCGCTTTGGTGCGGAAGCATCCTTTAACCCCTGCAAGGTCTTTCATGGAGCCCATATTGGAAAAGTTTGAGGTAAGTGGTACTCGTAGCGACGAATGTCAACCAAAGCTACTGAGCAAGATGGGTGCCGACCAGTTGCATCCTAAATATGAGGGGAAGAGTAGCGACTGGAAGGTTGTTCCATTTGAAGGTTATTGATGACCTTGGTGAGTCATGGGTACCAACGACCGAATTAGTGGCGAATTTGTGGCGCGTGCAGCCTACTTTATATCTGTACTCATCCGAAAGTATTCGTAAGAAATGACGATGAGCAATCGCATCATGCATGAATGAATGGGAATTCATTTCACTCATTCATTTAGTTCGTTCACTTAAATGCCACGCTAGCCTGATAGCCCATTTGTGCCGACTTTTACACGACTGGCAGCCTGAGAACAAAGGTACAAGTTTTTTTACACCTCATCAGAAAGTCTTACGAAGTGTGGCATGCTTTTGTTCGAAATGTTTGCAATCCTGAGTTGAATGCCAATTTTAGGTAATGTACAAAACGAACGCAATATAAATTTCTTTTGTGCCATTTCTCACTTTTGTAAAAACAAGATAGGACCGACCCTATTTACGGAAATCTAGGAACTTGTCGCGCTGAGAGCTGACCAGCAGAAGCCATTCAGGATGAATGAAGAGGAACGTTTCTTATGGGTGAAATCAAGGCTTCCAGACGTACAGCTGGTGACTGGCCTCACGGTTCCCCAACTCTGCCGGCAAAATATGCAAGGCTGGAGTCATCTTGTGGCTTTTGTATGTAATTCGTTTTGGAATACATACATACCTGTTAAATTGTAAAATAGTAACGTTTCGCACTGGTCTTTGCAGGAGTGTGCGGAAACTCTACGCCAATACACACGCGAACAAGTATACCAGCTAAGCCTACGATTTGCAGTTTCACTAATCAAGACCGGATTGAAGGCACAAGATGTTGTTTCAGTTGTCCTGCCTAACTGCATTGAGTATGTCATAATTGTATATGGAATTTGGTACGCAGGTTGCGTACCAAGCCTTATGAATCCAGTCTATACAGAGGGTAGGTCTGTCCAATACAAACGGGACTTCGCATGGGCTTAAGTCCATTTTAATCATTCCCAGGTGAACTTAAACACTCGATGGAGATGGTGGGTGCAAAAGCAACAATCACGACGAGCGATTTGGTTAACGGAATATTTAGCTCGGAAGGACAGATGAAGCCTTGGTTATCGTTGCGGTTGGTGGTTACACTTGATGACGGACCAATACCTAATGGATGCCTGTCGTTTGCCCACATGATTTCGACTGAAATAGATGCCAAGAAGTCGGTTAGTCAAGTGCATGCTATAAAGACTGATGATACTTGCCGGCTTCTCTTCTCAAGTGGAACTACCGGCCCACCTAAAGCAGTCATGCTTACTCATGAAAGCTTGGCCACAAATATGCTCCAATGCTCCAATGCCCTTGCTAGCAGGCTGCGTTCGCCTTGTAGCGAGGATTATACTCAAGAAAGATTTATTGGAGTTTTGCCATTTTACCACTTGTACGCCTTTGCTATTGTAATGAACTTGACCATGTTTAAAGGATGTCACACCCTGGTGCTGCCCAGTTTCCACCCCGATACATTCACCGCTGCTGTCTGTAAACACAAGCCAACTTTTCTTCACGTGGTGCCCCCTTTAACATCCTTTCTGACGAATAGCAGCCAAATCTCTGCGGATGATATGAAAACGTTGCATACAGCTATCTCTGCAGGTTCACCCACCGGGAAGTGTTTAACAAGCCAGTTTACTGAGAAATTCGGGAAGAATAAGGAATTCATGGAATGCTATGGAATGACAGAGCTGTCTCCAGTTTCACATCTTCTACTGCCAGGGATATTCAACAGTAAAAAACTTGGATCCGTAGGCGAGCCTATTGGAAGCACCTTGACGAAAATCGTTGATGTTACTACTGGAAAAGCCTTGCACCGCTATGAGAGGGGCGAAATTTGTGTAAAGGGGCCGCAGGTGAGCAAAAACTACATAAAGCACCTGTATTATTGGTGGCCAAAGTAATGCAGTTTACCGTTCTTCAAGAAAGCGATTTTTACATGAAGGTGATATGTGCAGGTGATGAAGGGTTACTATAACAACGAAAAAGCCACCGCAGCTACGATTGACTCCGAGGGCTGGCTACATACGGGAGACGTTGGTTACTACGATGATGATAACTGTCTCTACATTGTGGATCGGATTAAAGAATTAATTAAAGTGAAGGGTTTCCAAGTGTCGCCCTCAGAGTTAGAAGATTTGCTGCGAACCCACACGAAAGTTGAAGACGTAGCAGTGATTGGGATTCCGGATGAAAAATATGGGGAGCTACCTCGGGGTTACATTGTTTCGAAGAACAAGAACAGAGGAGACGCAGATTTGAAGCCAGAAGAGATACATGAGTTCCTCAGCACTCGCGTCACAACGCACAAACAACTGCGAGGGGGAATTGAGTTCTTGGCTGCCATTCCGAAATCGGCTTCCGGGAAGATTCTGAGGAAGGAACTCTTGCAGCAGTATAGAGCAAGCAATTCTGCAGGAAACGGAGTGTAACATTTAAAAAAAACTCACAATAAACGTAGCGGCGCGGTTGTATTGAAAGATTCGTTTTGGTTATTAAATGCATAAGACATGAAGTATAATATGGCACCCATCAATGGGAACAATATGAAGTTGAGCTGAGAACTCGTGCAAGGTGGAAACGGTGCATTGTGAATCAAAACAGGGAACAATGAGTATGCCAACTTCCCAGCAGTTTATTAGTTTTACGGCCATCAATATCTGATGATTTCATCGCTGAAGCCACGAGTTGTCTTCTGATTTGTGCTTTCGCTCATGTGTAGTTCAATGCACCGATGGGTAATTGTGGACCAATCCCATGTTAATAGATGTTGATAAACCACCCATTTCACTTTTAGACCTTAGAATGAACTGAGAACTTACTTGTTGACAAAGTAAACCGGGGTCAATGTTCGTAGTTTTATTAGTACGCACTTCTTCTTGTTGCAAACTCCGAACAAATTGGCCCAAATGACCTCTTCAATATGTTCCAAATAGAGCAATGGGAACGAGGTTTACGTCCAGAAGCGCTGTACGGGAAAGGTAATTAAGCAACCAGGTGTCATATCGCCCCAGTAATAAAGTCCAACTTGAACGGGTACAACCTACTTCGTGTGAGATTTCTCTTTGTAGATTTCCATCAGTTGTTCCCTCACAAAAGTGGATGTACCACGAGAGAAGAATGTTTCACTGTACCTAACATTTATGTGTCCTTAGAATTAAATTGTCCTTGGGATGATTCACGTAGCAGCAGCAGCAACTTTGTCTCCCCAACACAGCTACAAATTGCCGTCTCATCCGCCCACTCAAAGTCCTTTCTGCATGCAGCATGGAAACAAGTTCTGTGAACATTCCTTTGTAGAGCTGATACACCTACACAGAATCCTGCAGAAGCTGATCTTGGGAAAGCTTCGTAACTTTCTCCAACTTTCTCTTCCCATGTTGTCACGAAAGAAAGCGCAACAGATGACGATGATAATGCTAAGGAGGATACGCAGCCTTACAGTATCATTTGCACTTCATGATAACGAAAAGAACCATGGAAGACAACTTTCTATCCAATAATTAATTAGCCTTCCATTTGAAAGGAATAATACATTTTTTAGGATGCTGAAAATGCTGGATGGTAACATAAGAGGAAGAGACAGGAGGCTACATAAAGTTTTTCATGTGTGTCAAGTAGCACTACTTTGTAGGGTAAAGTGTGTGTGTGTAATATTGATTTTTCCGACATGGGCCGAATGCGGGGTCCTGGAATTAGGCAGTTTACTCGGGAATCCTTTTTAACAACATGCTGCTGTCCCTAGGATTTCCAGTCTTGTATTATAGTCTCTTTCTGTATCTCCTATAGGCAAGTTAGGAATCTAAAATGGAATAAGAAAAACCAGATGTTGATAAATTCACTTTCTCAAAATCTTTCCACTTCTTGTCACTTTCACTTATTCTTCAGTCTCTTTCAATCTTTTATAGTATAGTCTTCCTTCTCCTCATCCTTTTTTGAATAATTTCTAGTTCTGTTCTGCGAACAGAGAGATTTCAGTTGTGCACAAGTTTGCACTTTGACTTGGCCAAATTTTTATAGAAAGTGGAAATTTTTAAGGTGAATAATAATAGTTTTTGTAAGGAGAAAATCTGAGAGAACAAAAATTGAATCAGGATGGAGAATAGTGAGGGAAGTAATTTCGGATATTCGTATTACATGCCGAAAGGTGGATTCTTAAAATTTAACAATCTTTGTTCCTTCAACTTTTGTGACCTTTTTGGTGTCTTTAATCGATATTTGGCACCTGCTTATCATCATGATCGTTGTGAAAGGTAATAAGTTTGGAGTTGAAAGATGGGCTTATTTCGTAGTGATTTTCATAACTGATTTTCTCTTTTGAATTCTCCATATCATGATGCAGATCTGTCCAAATGAAGCTTTACACAATGCATAAGAGAGAGTTTGTAGTGATTTTTATGGGATTTTTTGTGGCACTTGGCCTTGTCGTATTCATTGGCCTTGTTGGTAAGTCTGTACGAATGAGATGTTCAAATTTTGTACACATTTTGCAGATATTTTGTAATCGTATTTGATTTTATGCTAGGTCCTCCGATAACGTGGACATTTGAGAGGCAGGCGACGGAGCTGAATGTGACTGACATGTCAGTGGGTCCATTTGGCCTCAAGTCACCGCTTTTATCAACCTATCATCAACAAGTTTGGTTGATTGCAAAAGTCGATACTGCGAAGAGGGACGGTGAGTCACAAAAACGTTCTTGCGAATGTATCGATTGTTATGAATTTTGTTTCTTCATGGGATTTTATTCGTTGACACGTGTATTAGATGAAGCATTTGAGAAAACGTTTACAATGTCCCTGGATTTATTTGGCATATCGGAGGGGCGAGTGTTAAAATTATTTGAGCTTCCTACAAGGAGATCGAGACGCCTTAATTGTCCCAACTCTGGAGACTGTCAACCCATCACTTTACTCCATTTAGGTTTCGTTGATTTTCCAAAATATTTCATTGGCGTTGCCTTTGACGGACTTCAAAGCGTACATCAGAGATATCACATCAATAATATTCATTTCTATGTGAGTTTATACCGTATTTATCAGTAGCGGCATATCGCATTACATAATGAGCAGATTTTGTGGTTTGATATCGTTAGAAGTAGTGGCGTTGCCACGTCATGTTTTATTCTTTCTGTCTCTGTGTTCCAGTTCAAAACATACAACCCAAGTTTTACACAAATGGAGATGTCCTTCAGGTTTATTTATGCATCTGCCTGTTTCGCAGTTACGGTAAAAAAAATGCAATTAATTATTATTCGTTAATGAATTGAGGAGACACGTTTATTGATTTATTTTGTGGGAATACGTATAGTGCTGGTTTATGTACACACTGCGGAGATATCTCGTTTCGGATTGGTCCATAGAACAGAAGTGGATGGCCATACTTTTACCGTTACTTTTTGCTTATAATAGTAAGTCATATTCCTATACCTGTGCCTGGAAGTTTGCATTGTGGAAAATATTGGTGATGGACAGCAATATGAAAATTAGTTTCCGGTTCTCTTACTGACTGAATGAATGATTTTGTTCTGCTAGATCCAGCCTTCCCTCTCATGTTTCTCATAAACTCTACGTTCCCTGGAATGGTCGATGCCGTCTTCCAAGTTAGTTTCCTCTCGGCTCTATTTATGTTCTGGCTCTCAATTTATCATGGACTACGTCAGGTAGGTACTGAAAATGCTGTGAAAACATGAAAAAAAGTATAGTTGCTGTGAAGAGATGGGATGACGGGAAATACTTGGATGGCTTACTTACTCGGGGCTATTATTTTTATGTATATGAGCAGGTTGAGAGAAGATTCTTGACGTTTTATTTGCCCAAACTGATACTTGTTGGATCGCTGTGGCTCTCGGCAATAATTTTAGCTTCGTGGCAAAAACTAAATGTGGGCAGGGATCCCACTTATAGCTATATGCTGGATGCTACAAGTTTCAACGTAAGCGAAAAAAAACTAACATTTATGTCGTTGGGTACATGAATATATTGGAAAATTTGGCATGCTATGTGTATACGTTTCTTCTTTGGTTGCAGAATTTAAAGAATTTCTTCATCGTATGCGCAGTGATGTATTTAATTTACTTAGTATATCTCATTCTGAAGGCATACAGTGACCTCCGATCCATGCCCTACTTTGGTACGTGCAAAGAAGTTGCAATGAGTTTTACATACATCTGCAGAGCAGCACATAATAATATATACATGTGGGATATTGAATTGAACTATTAAATTATATTTTTCTTTGCAGATTTAAGACTAAAATTTTTAACGGGTTTGATGTTATTCGTCCTAAAAATTAGTATGCTCGTCACATACTTTCGATTTGGTATGGACGTGCTGGAAGATCATTTCGTGGCGGACTTGTCAACCAAGTACTCCTCGTCGGCAGAATTCATGTCATTTTATGGCCTGTTAAATTTTTATGTATTCATTATGGTCTTTGTCTACTCGCCATCCTCCTCTGCCACACTAAATAATTCATGTAAGTATCTATCCATCCTTGCTCATGGTGACAGAGTCGCTGAATCCATTCGTACTAATGAGGGTGGTCCATTTATGTTATTTGTTTTTTTGCTTTAGCGCTTACCATCACCAAGGACAACCCGAGCTTTTCAATGGTGAATGATAGCGACGAGGAGGTGATTTACGGGTCGGATGATGACGAGGACACGAAAGCGCCATTAAATAATAATTCAAGGTCTAATAGGCCCAACAACAACTCAAACATTGCTAATTTTGTGGAGGATAGTGACTAGGAAGATTGATAGAAATGGAAGTCTGGTGTACACTACGAGAGATTTTGACCATCAAATTTGATATTGTTCATGTTGTAGATGTCGTCATTTGGGAATAATTGTTTACGTACGTGGTCTGACACCCCTTGCTCAGGGTACATGGAACGTTTTGTAGAGGATTCAATCTAATTATGGCGACTGATTATAATTACCAATCGGTAGTAGTCCATTTTTTCACAAGACCTGAGTACAAATTAATGATTTCTTTTCTCTGTCATATTAAACCTAGTTTATGGACTTAATAAAACTTAAATATTGTAATGGACCTGGTATTTTTCAGAACTTCTACCCAGCCAAAGCGAAAACTACGTTCGAAACCACTGAGAGAGCAACTGCTTTGAAAGCAGGACCACTTTAGTATTTAATTAGCGAGATATTAACAGAAGAAGCGGACTAACCGCACAGAACAACTAGCAAGAACAATAACCCTCCCAATTGTCAACTTGTGCTAGCATAGCATTTTTATGAAGGCAACTAACGTTTCGTATTATTCCATTTGTCTACGACGGCACGAAGTTTTCTAATCACATCTGGCCCAATCTCACAACACCCGCCAATCACATTGGCACCAATCTCCATCCATTTTGGGGCGTACTCATCAATTGTTGGAATATCCTTCTTGACCCACCTGTGGAAACAGTAAAAATACGGATCGTCTTATCAGCTCATAGACGAAAGCAACAAAAGATTTTTGACAAAACGGAAGAAAATACAATTCATACCCGACACCTCGTACCCAATCATCTCCAGAGTTTGGATACACAACTAGCTTGACTTCTCTGTCCAGCGCATCCCTCAAAGGCACTATTGCTCTCAAAAATCCTTCCACATCTTCAGGCTTACAGCAATTGATGCCAAATCCGGTAACTTGAGGATACTTTGTAACTGTGGTGAAAGCTTCGGTAAATAGTTCATTCCTAGGAGTCCGTAAACGGTCGTCGGCCTAAAAATTACATATAGTCCCCAGTGTAATATTTTATTTAGCCGAGGGTAAGCATTAAAGCAACATGTAGTCCACCTACGCTAACTGAAAAAGTCAGCCAAATTTCTGCGGATGGATATTCCTTCTCCACAAAATCCAAAATTCTCTGAGCTTCATCAACAGAAGGGATGGTTTCTACATTGAGCACATCCGCTCCGCCATTTATTAATGCCCGAATGCGAGGAATATGAACTCGGTCTAATTCATCTCCGCTCACACTGTCCATGTAATTTCCCGAATACTCGGAGCCATCACGAAGGTAGGCACCATACGGACCGACAGATCCACCGACTAACAACTTCCTCTGTCCAATGTCGTCTAAAAATTAAGCCAACAATATCAGTTACTTGCTGCACATCTTTTCATACCTATTTAGAACATACACGTACGAGATTTCTTATAATTTTCAATGGCCTCCTTAGCCAGCAGCACAGAGTTCTTAATCAGTTCCTCAGCTTCAGATTCGCCCAAATTATGATACTTTTTGAATCCCGGCAGTGTGGCTTGAAATGTTGAAGTTTCAATGACATCCGCTCCGGCTGTAAACCAAACAAATATTTTTTCAATACCTAAACAACTCATGAAGCACGTACCAAAATCTGGAAAATAACATGCAATAATTTTCACTGGAAAACGAACCATTCAAATAAGCTTCATGTGTTTTGATGATCGCATCCGTCTCCTCCAAAAGTGCTCTAGCCGTCCATAACGGTTCCTCATGAACATTGAACGAAACAAATTTGTTGAGCTCGTTTGAAAATCCACCATCAAGAACAAGTACTTCTTTTGTCAGCCTCATTTTCTTTTTCTTGTTTATGTAACCAACACACTACTTCTTGACACTTCCAACCGTGCTTTCAAACTGATATGATAGAAGTTAATCTAATGCAATGAACAAAGTCGATAATGATAAGTAGTTGTCCACGTGTGAAACGGCAGGCAAGTCGTATCCACGGCAGCAGTCTTATCAATCTTAACTCGATTACAATAATTTAAACGTCAAGTATTTATGATGACTGAAAATATGATTTTAAATACACATACTACACAACCGGACATTCACACTTAACTTATTAACATTACTTAATCCTATTTCCTAAGCCACTAATTCGTTGTGTAAGTCACAAAAAGAAAGGCTACAGTCATGATAGTCATTCCTGACATTCCTGTTTTAACTCAATGTCTGACCTTCAGACAGGTCGGTCACTCGTTCCTGTCAGTGTAACGTTAAGACGTAGTTTCAGTCAGTAACAACGTGACAACTCATAATCCAACAGCAGCTAATCTAGATTCGGTTATATGTTGTAATACACATACTGAACTTACTTAAATAACTTCCACGTTCTTTTTATATGAAAAAATTGTACTGTAAATGCATAGTTAAATACTTGCTTGCTTCACTTGCACTTTATTAGTAAGCCACTGGTGGGTGCTTGCCGCCACATTTCGGTTCAAGGAGTTCTTTAATCCAAGCTTGTCTCTAAATGGCAGCAGTTATCTGATATCACAAGTCGGCAAGTCATTAAATTATTAAAAACAAATGGACCGAAAATGGATCTGCATATTACTTTTAATTCATTATAGCAGTTCAGTCTTGTTGATAGTAAAAGTTCAGTCACGCGGGGCGTTCTGATTATAACGCCGTCAAACCACCATGCCATGTAGCTAGTGATGGCCACAGACAAATGATTCATGACTTTTTAGAATTTTTGAATGTAATTCTGGGAGTCCTAAATGGATTGCTCATAGTCGTAGTCACTATTATTCTGTGGGATGATTGGGAAAAGATGGGGATGTTCTCGCACTCAAAATAGTTGTTGAACCGTAATGAGCCGTGACGAGTATAGGGGCACTGTGAACATGAAAAAAGGCATCTTCCTTATGGACTGTTCAGTGATTGCCCAGAAACGAAAGTGTGCATTGGGGCACATGGCATCTTTGAGCCGGAATCTTTAGATTGTATTCCAGAATAGAAGTAAGGCGAGGAAATGGACCCAAAAGGTCAGTCATTTTGGCAAGGAAAATCTCTGACTGTGTAGAATTTCATTATCTGAGTGAATCAGCTCGATCAGCAAATAGGGGAACGGCCTTCTCCACTTATTTTCACTGACGGTGAACTGAAACGCAATCTATAGACTGGGACTGGGGGGGATATACTGGTTATCATGTTACTGAAATAGTCTCATAGTGAGCACAGAGCTGGAAGTGAAGCTGTTGTGACTGCCAATGGAAGATACATGGGATTACCCTCTTGAATTTAAGGCCCTTCTGACACTTGGCGTCTACTTGAACTTTCGCTTTTGTTTCACAATGCTTTCACCCTGGAGGAAGATTTCTGTTCTGCAATTTTAGTATTGTTATCGAAAGAATGCGCCTGGAAAATTTAATAAATAGTTTGGAGATAACAATAAAATAAAATGGTCGTACTGATTATGAACAAGTTTTATATGAGATATGGACGATCACTTTTATTGTTCCACACTTTTTCAGGGTACATTTTTTTGGACCTTAAACAATGGAGGAGTCACTTCGTCGAGGAGTTCCCCTTCTCCTTGCTCTTAATCTGCTACTTCTCTCCATCGATGTTGCTGATTCAGATTCGTCGGAATTTTGGGTTCCTTGGTCTAACTGAATTACCCCATCGTCCATGCTGTCCATTTCAGTGCAGAGTTCCATTTTCTATGGAATTTTTCAGAAGATTGATTCAGAAAAATTGCTTATTATTCCCCTTTGGACCGTTATTAATCATGAGGTGTTTAATTGCCTACCTGGCACAATAGCCTTATAAGTGTCTCAATGTTTTCCAGCCGGCTGGACAAACTGATTAGGGTGGACTTATTCTGTTGAATAGACGCAAGCAGATC
This sequence comes from Bourletiella hortensis, assembly GCA_034694225.1. Classification (NCBI taxonomy): domain Eukaryota; kingdom Metazoa; phylum Arthropoda; class Collembola; order Symphypleona; family Bourletiellidae; genus Bourletiella; species Bourletiella hortensis. Next base: position 7,185 of record JAQFYD010000211.1, on the reverse strand, counting down.
ATCTACTTCGTCTTCAGCTGCCTCCATTATCCTCACTGCTCCTGGAATGTAAGCAGATGAAATGAGATGAGTAGGAGGGGTTGATATGTCTCGGATAACAAAGAGGATCTGATAATATATGAGCAACTCACCCATAGTAGTCGCAGATTTTGGTTGAAAGCACTTGAAAAGATAATCGATGAATCCAAGACGCGTCGTTGAGATGTTTGGATACTCCACAACTTCCTTCTTATCCACGCGAGCAAGTATAAATTTTGGAAGAGTTTTTTCCAGAGCAGTATGTAAATGAACCTGGTAAATTTAAAGACAGCTGCATTAGCCAATTCCTGCCGAACAACATGTAAAAATTTATAGCGATGGCCCGTGCGTACCTGCATAGCTAAACGCTTCAGTTGGGCATTTCTCCGAACAGACTCAATGTCTCCAACGGCCAAACCTAAGAGACAAAATAAACCAATTTAGGACTACTGTCATAAATTTTAATAATCACATAATCCTATGAGTGACGAACCAATGAGGAGATTCATGAGTAAAATTGGCATAAGGACAACGAAGATTCCAATCATGATAAATGACATTCTTGGATGTGGAAGCGTTCTCTTCAGCTCACATTCCTTCAGACTCTCAATTTCAGTTTTGTTCTGATGGTCACAGTGGTATGGATTTACGAAAGTATTCATGAAGTCCAAATCCCCCAGCATCATTGAAAATGTTCTCATTAGAGACATCGGGACGGCCTCGAAGGCAACATGGTTTCCCTACAAGAATTTTCCAGCTAGGATTACTATTGCTGCAAATATTTTTGAACAGTAAATTCCTATCCTTACGCTCTATTTACCTTGGACAGTAGTATGAAAAATGCGAGTCCAAATGCGACAATTAGGATGGAGAAAATCATAAGGACTCTCAAAAGGGTGTGCAAAATTTCCAGGAACATCACAACATAGATCCCCACTACGTCAAACCTGTCACATCAAATCCCTGTCGTTATGGCCATGTCAAACCGATGGAAATTACTGGCATGGTGAAAGTATCAGTTTCTTTGAAATACCTTTGCAGGAAGAGTAGGAGGTAGAACCAGCTAAGGAAAGCCGCGAGTGACATGCTCGGACTAACAATGCTTTTTTCAATGCTTTCCAATGTTTCTGATGGTTCAAACATCCGGCGTGAAACCATTACTATACTTGCCACGGTCATAATCCAAAATACCCTGCACACAAAACCATAGCGACATTATTAAAGTGCGAGCGCGTGTGCTACCTACAACCTTTTGCCCACAGGGGAAGGGACGTACCAGTTGGATGAATCCAATAAATATTTAATTCGTTGTCGATACGCATTAGCAATTTCTCTACTAATGTTCAAAATGGCAACTATTAAAATAACAACTTCAAGTGCAAGCCCATTACGGCGGCAGTCGTCTTCATCAGGACTCTCTGGAGTTCTATTCATTCTCATCGTTGGCTCCTACATAAACCAACTTTTAGTGACGTACCTTTACACACATTATCATCACCATGACTATTTCTTGACAAATTTTTGTATCGTTACTCACAAAATTGACGGCCCTTGAACTCGCAGACAAGTTACGTCCGTCACGAAAGGACCCACTTATAGGAGTATTACCCGACGAAAAGCCATCCTCCCCATAACCATACTGTGCTGGACAAGTTGGTGAGGATGTATACACGGTTAGAATAGTCAGGTAAAATAAATAGAGGAACAAGTGTGCAATGTGTATGTATTTTCCATAAGCATTCCACTTCATTTGCAGGTACTTTTGTGATAAGTCATGTGAGAGGAGATCCACACGGCCATAGGAAACCATTCCCTGTGGAATACAGAAGAAGAAGACAAGAAGTACCTGGATAAAGTTTGCGGTTTATTACATAATAATGTTGTCAGTAACGTACATTCAGAATCGGAAGATGTTTCCTTTCAGGTACATGCTTCCTATCAGTTTTCCCATCCGCTTTCATCAATTCCGCCTGGTCACTGATGCTGCTCATACTACTACTAGAAGAATCGACGAGTGAAAGCCATTTGAAGTCATACTTGATCTAAGGAGAAAGTAGAGAAAAGTTTTATTTTCCACTCAGATGGCAATTACTTGGAAGTAATAGAACTTTACATGGTAAAGCTCTGAATCTGTCTTGTTGTCAGATTTGGTGATGCATCGGTCAAGAACAGCTTGGACAACTTGAGGCATAGTAGCGACTAACGCTAACATTACGGATGAGTACTTCCCCGAGGTCATTGCTAGGATTTCATCTCCCCTATAAAATAAAAAGAATATGTTTCACAGAAGCGACGAGCCACATGAGAGGAGTTTGCAGGAGAATAGTAAAAAATGGACCACCAACCAAGACTACAGGGACAAATAGCGGGAATATTAGGTGCAATGAAAGGCTTACAGACGGACGTACCTGGTAGGATGTGTAACCATGACAAGTGCCGCACCTGAAAACTTATTCTGCAGTGCAAAATCCATTGCAGTGTAACCCTTGAGATTTGTGGTGAGTTGACAGTTGAGTGAAAGTAACAAATCTACAGCCCCTGGCCGGTTTTCCATTGCTGCCACATGCAAAGGCGTATTCTACGCAATAATAATAATAATTACTTCCAGAATAAATAAAAGACACACTATAACAAGCGGCACAAATGTCAGGAACTCATGAGATGGTCACTGTATTCGCTTACCCCATCTTTATCAGTTTGGTCCAGCAGATGAGAATGAACATTGAGAATGACTCTCATTGTGTCCTTATGACCATTCTTTGCGGCTAGATGAAGCGGCGTCTCTCCCGAGTAGTCTACCCATGTGAATTTCATAGTGAGGAAGGAGATAAGAAATTAAAGGGGAATGGATACAAAATGTTAAAAACATGAAATATAAAGTGGCTATTGACTTCATACCGCGATGAAGCAGAACGCCTTTCTTCATGAGGATTTGGACCACACGCACATGGCCTGCAAGCAATGTTTTCAGTTTTGAAAAAACACAGTCATCATCACTACTCACTCACGTATATATACGCACACATCCATACACATTTTACTGTAGCGTCAGTAAGAAAATCATCTACTCTTATGTGAAGCTGCTTTTCACAAACCTTCACGTGCTGCAATGTGAAGAGCCGTCAGACCTTTGCCATTCCCTTCGTTGATGACTGAATTATTTTGCTCCATCCGAAGAATCTGTTGAATGATATTCAGACGGCCGTATCTAGAAATGTTATTCATAGTCACTCAGAATTCATGTGTATCTTTATAGAGCAGCAATAAATTGAGGCATGAAGGCACCGCAGATTTTGCGGACTAGTGTATATACTATGGACTCTTCTAGAAGCCCGCCTGGGGAAATGCACATATATTATGATTACTATTATGCAAAAGACCCGTATATAAACATACCGGCATGCAATGTGAAAAACATTTTCCCCGTCGTTATTCTTTGTAATGATGCTTGCGCCCAATTTGAGCAGCTTGCTCGCAGATTTGATGTGTCCCTGTTTGGCGGCATAGTGAAGCGGCGTATATCCATACTTATCTTTCTCATCCAAAATAGGAAGAAAGTCTTTCTACATGACACACAGAGCAAGTCATAAACGCATTATAAACTCGAAGTTGACGTAAAAAATGGTAGATCAACTGTATGCGGAATCATGGTAGTAAGGAAAAGAGTTTTTGAGATGGAGAAGAAGAGGAGGCTCAATAATCAATCACCGGTTTAGTCTTACTTTCCTCAAGATTCACACGCCTGAGGGCACTGATAAAATGCTGCTGGAATGAATGAAGGTACATAATGGACGGGAAATTTATGAAGGCGAAGGAGAGAGAAGAAGAGGAAGAGAAAGTGGAGAATAATAATATATGATAAACAAACTTGAAACTCGTCGTCCAGAATTTTCTCTAGATCCCCTCCATGAATGACGAGAACATGGAGAACGTTACGGGAATCATTGTCCTTAAGGCTGGTGTTAGCTCCAAGTCGGATCAAAACCCTCATAGTACGCCAAGCATTCCGGGAAGCGGCGATGATGAGAGGAGAACGTCTTTCCTTATCTAGTACATCAACTGTGGCTCCCTACGACATTTCAAATGCAACAGCACAAGTCAAGACTTCTGCAGCACATATAAATCGCGTTCTTAGGCACTATATATAGAGCACTATTAAAATGTAAAGTCCAATGTTTCCTTCCCTAATAAAATCCTACAGCTCCATGACCCAACTCATCCAATATGACTTAGTACTTTTGTCAACGTGCGAAACTCTAAGCGGTGACACTCAAATAAATTACATCTGACAGAGGCATCATCCATTATGAAATCATCAACAAGAAAACCTTTATCGCTCCTCTCTCCTGCTGCAAGTGTCTCTGTCTAGCTTCTGGCACTGAGGCAACATGAAAGGGCAACGTTAACAAGCTGAAAATTACGGAGCTTAGGCATCTCATAATTATCATTGCCCTAGGTATTTAATATACGTTAAGACAGGAGACACTCAATCGCCTGGCTAGCCCTATTGTGTCATTAAAATGGAAAGAACAACAAGGAACGCTACAATTCTATACAGAGGATTAGGCTTCGTCTACACTGCGTCGCCTGTGTGAGCCTGCCACTTATATTGCGAATGGTCATTTGTATGCAGTTTGCTCCTTCAGTTTCTAGTGAACCCTTAGAAATAGTAACCCCTCGGGTATGCTCGGGGAGCTGTGTCTCTTTGTATCTGTAATTGTGCTCCTCTGCAATACTTGTCTGTGTACACATAAGCGGATATGATTCGCATGACTGAGAGAGTAACTTTCTCCACATATTCCAGCCCGTCCTTCAAATAACGTGAAATTAATTCTGTTAAGTAGCCTATATAACGATCACGTTTCATTACAAAAGAGCCACTTGAACAAATTCTACGCATGAAAAAAAGACGGAGAAATTACTTGCGAGACGAGGTACTCGACTAGTTCATGATGATCAAACATTGCAGCACAATGGAGCGGCGTCATCCTTTGCATATCACAAGACTTTAAGCACACATCCTTCTCCTCTGGTTGAAGCTTATAGTAGGGAAGAGAAAGGAGAGACACATAGCAATTATTTTCATCATCATCATATCACTCTTTTTCTCAAGTTTCACTTAAAAAAGAACTCAAACGCCTGCACATATTTTTCTTCATACATCACTCACTGTCTCATCCATTCACGTACAAACAGACACACACATGTACGGAACATAACTCAACCATAAAATCTCAATTGAATTACCGTAAACATAAGCTTCACCATATCCATCGCCCCTTGTGAACAAGCCAAATGGACAGGTGTTGACAAATCATGTTGTTGCGTAGAGATTTTAGCTCCTGATCGAAGACAAAGTTCTACCGCCTTTAAAATACACACAAACCAACAATAAACAACAGACTCAAGTATGTTACTCGCATGATGAAGCCAATACTCGGAAAGGGTTTCCAGTTACAAGATAAGCAAAACCTATATTTGTTCTTACCCTTATATCCCCTCCATGCACAGCCGAATGCAGTGGAACATTCCCTTCAGCATCAAAAAATGAAATCATTTCTGATCTAGGACATCCATGGCGGTCACCTGTACATGAAACACGTACAAATCCATGCTACAAAACCGTCATAAAACTTCACTTTCCCTCTCTCCCATACTCATCCCCAAAATACTTCCTCCACAATAGAGAATAAGGGAGAAGAATTGAATTCCAAAAAAAACTTTTGTCATTCTCCTTTTCATGGATACTTACCCCAAGCCAAAAGAATTTCCATAGATTTTGAAGATGCATGCTTCGCAGCCTCATGGATGATAAAATTGCCAAATAGGTCACTTTTTTTCGGGCATGCACCAATTTCATACAGCTGCGTGAGTTGTTCCCCATAGGTAAATTTAAGGGAAAAACATTAATATAATCCTTATGAAATGAGAATTTAATGAGAAGGCATTAATTCGAATGAATGTATACAGACTCAAAGGGAAGGAAACTAAAAGAAAGGTGGAATATGCGGAGGGGAAAAAGTAAGAAAAGAAAGAGAATTGTATTATTATTATCATAATCTCCTCCGCCGCTTCTGCATCTGACTCTTAGAATTACCAAAATTTTTAAGCATTCGTCATGATCATTAATCGCTGCCAAGTGCAGTGGCGTTCTTCCATGTTCTCCTTGGATATTCGGATCCAACTGGTTCTTATACTTGGCTAAAACTCTCAGAGCTTCCGTCTTATTCAGTTCACATGCGAGATGTAGTGCCGACTGATACTTGTCGTTCAGTTTTTTCGTATCTGCCTGACTACATACATACAAACAAAGAAATATAAAGTAAAATGAGAAAAAAACCCTTCATGAAAATGCACACATAGTCACACAGTTTTGTCCACAACATAAGCCAACTACAGGATCATATTACAAGAGATGAAAACAAGACAGGTAGTTTACTGACTGAAAACTTTCCCGCATAATTTTCACACCTTTCACTCAGTCACCAGTCAGTAAGCTAGTCAATTTTAAACGACCCTCATTCATAACACTCTGAAGGAAAATCAAAGTGTCAGGACTACGATTAATCAAAAGATGCAACGAGCCGAAAATATTCATTTTCAACCTGCCCCTCATCCACACACGCCAACCCTTATCATAAACTCGACAGAATAAACTTTTACAACTACACACTTGAGAAACTTGAGCAAAACTTACTTGGCCAGCAGGAACTCGAGTGTATCCAAAGTTTCAAATTCAACAGCCAAGTGTAACGGTGTGTTTTCATGATAATCCGTCAAATTCAGATTTCCATTAAAAGCCACCACAACCTGAAGAATTGACACATGATTTCTGATGGTGGCTTGATGAACTGCTGCTCTGCCCCGACTATCCCGAACATTTAGTTTACTCAAGTCTGTTGTAATCAGTCGTTGAAACTCTCGCACATTTCCGCTTTCCGCCACCTGGAAATCAACCCCATTTTCTGTAATTAAATCTTATAGCACGGCTTCATTTTCACCCTTAACCCTTGACCTATACATTTGTGAGAGTCTCTGATGATTATTGACATTAATAGCCTATACACTTCGACACGTGTAAGGCATTGGCCTTGCTGTTGTAACAACAGCACTATTACCTTCACTTGTTCCGGCATTATTGTTCACTCTGAATCAATACACGAAACT